>UELX01003369.1:0-22668 GCA_900480035.1 Eupelmus urozonus | reverse complement strand
ACTTAAACATTAAGTTTATATTTATTTCACGACATCCTCGCCCCGATGGTAAATAATTGTTGAACTAAGATATAACACCAGCCATTTGTTCAAAGTGGAATTTCAGAAAAAATAAGTAGTTACACATTGTGTAAGTAGGTACATAGTACAGTTACAGTATTTTAAGATCTAGTTAAAGAAAATTTGTCACATTTTAAACAAATGTTTTATTTATCAACTTTTAATCTTTATAGAATGGAAATATAAGCTGCTTTTCCATAGACAATACATAAAAAAACCATATCTTGTATCATGGATTGTTCAGGTGCGTCGATCAAGGTTCTATTGCAATAAC
The DNA here is from genome assembly GCA_900480035.1 of Eupelmus urozonus. Taxonomy (NCBI): domain Eukaryota; kingdom Metazoa; phylum Arthropoda; class Insecta; order Hymenoptera; family Eupelmidae; genus Eupelmus; species Eupelmus urozonus. The sequence continues at coordinate 22,334 of UELX01003369.1, read as the reverse complement.
TTTCTGGAATTCTCAAAACTAATAAATATTCGATTCTAAAATTGTAAATATTATTTCAATATTTCATAAAGATATTTTATTAGCAAATATCTTATTTTCACGTTTTTATCTTTTATTTTTTTTAAATTCATATACGCAACCTTGAAAAAGATAAGTTTTGGAAAGTCTTTTTGATATTTAACAAATTTATTTTATTATTTAATTCAATAATGTAATTACTAATTATTTTTGATAAATAATTTTATAATAAATACTAAATATTCACTTTGCAATATCTTATTTTTTTAGTTATATTACCATCACTCACTTTCACTATATGAATTTCTCTACTTGGGGAATGAATCCAAATCCAGATTCCTCCAACTTGGTAGATTTTTTGCATCTCGAAATGAATAAAATCCATTTCGCCGCAAGCTCTCGGAATCTTCCGAAAACCGACCTCAAAAAACGTGAAAAGGCTCCAGCCACTCGAAGAAAAACTCGCTCGAATTCGAAAATGTACGAAGAGGATCGCGAAAACGTTTCATCGGCTCCCTCAGCCTCCGAAGTAAAATACATTGCTCTCGCAAAATGCTCTCTTGGATCGCCCCTAAACTCCCGAGCCAAGGACACACTCCTCAGTCCGAATCTTGCTCAATCGGGTTCCGAATACGTCCAGACATTCAACCCCCCCCCCCCCTTCTCCCTCACCCTACCGACTGCACTTGGCGATCGGACGCGCAATCGCGCGAGCAATGTCTGCTCCCTCCTCCCCCATAACGTCTTTTCTTCCGAATCTTACTTTCTCCGAGCGTTCGCGGAATAGTGAGGGTCGAACGGCGCGTAAGATGAATCCGATTTGGCGGACGCGAAAAATTGATTTACCCCCGCCGGCGAGTTGCAAATGCGCCGGGAGAGAAAGAAAGTGGACGAGGAGGACGAGACGCGGCCAACGACCCGGAAGACTGCCGCAGTCTCGCAAACTTCGACTCCAGCCGGAGAAGGGTGGGAGGGGGGATGAAAAAAGGTTCGGGCCGCAACTTTACGTTCCGAGTACTTCTTTAAGGAGCCGGAGATCTTTTTACATTATTAAAAAATGTTTTTATATCCGGCAGCGGGATTTTGCCGGGTTCCGAGTTTGTGGCTGTACAGAAATGATTGGATTTCGGCGGATCGAACGGAGATGTTCCGAGAATCCGACTGCGTGCGCTTGTACTAGGTTTAATTAGACGGGGATTGGATATTCGTAGGGCGAGGGTTTGATTAATTAGCGGACTTGCGCGCGATAGCTTGATGAGCAGCGGATCGAGTTGGCCATTGTGCGCTGTGTTTGTTTTGAAATCATAATGGGGAAAACTGTTGCGTTGGCTCGACGCTGCAGCGCGTCGCGCAACGAAGCTTTAATTGATGCTTTTTTTTAACGAAGCTTTCTCTTGTTACCGCATTTGTTATCGAAAATTGGGCAAAAGTTTTGAGGATAAGTTTTTCCTAATCCAATCTACTATCCCTGAAAATGAGCTGTAAAAATCGGGTATGAATTCTCTCTATGGCGAACTCATGCTAATCAATATTTGCTTCATTACTGCAATTTCAAATTCAAAGATAATAACCTTGCCGTTTATTTACAAATTTATCAACATAAAGCCTTCTCTCCATCAAACATTACCAAGTTGAAGCAAAGACAAACAGAACGGAGCTTTTGGCATCTTTCACCCATCACACAACGGGCGAGCTTCGTTACGATTAAAAATCGTCCGAGCCCAGCGTGAGGCTGTCATCCCCCAAGCTTTCCCTCGCGCTTAATGAACGTCATTACTATTGTTGTTTCCGACTGTCGCGCGTCAAAAGCCAGTCCGAGAAAAATCCCGCTGAAAATCCTTCTCCAGGCGGCGTTATTGTCAGGGCCGAGGTACACGCGACAATGGATCTACGGGAGGTGGACTCTCTCTCCCATCTAGGAGGCGAATATTGAGAGAGAAAAGACGCGCCGAGATTTTCCACCCCTCGACAGGGTCATTCCATCCGTATATCTATATACGCTAACGCTCCGGCCGCTCGTCTATATATGGGCTTCGGATTAGAGGCGCTTGCACACCCACACACTCAGGCTGATCAGCGAGGGTCTCGGTCGTTACCCGCCGGTCCTATATCCCCCCTCCCTCTCTCCCTCGGCCACGATGATTACCCCTATCCGGGCAACGTGGACGATGCTGAAATAAATAGGGCCTGCATCTTGGCTCCTAAGCCTTGTTTGCCGACGTCATTACGAGCTTTGCCGACGACAGGTTCGAGCTTTTCTCTATGAAACAAAAGCGGTCATCTTCTCGCTGTCTCTCTATCTCTCCTTCGTTCTCCTATCCCTCTCTGTTCTTTTTATCTACTTGATACAAGCGGTCCGCAGGTCCCTTTCGAAGCGCGCGCGCGCGCGACCCCAGGCCGGAAAAACGATCTTCCGAGAAAGAGAAGAGCATTATCGGAGACGCTCCCCCGGGCTTTTACGGATATAGAGTGCGGTCATTAGAATAGTAATGATTGGGATGGGAAAAGGAGGACGCCGGGGAGAGTGAGCCGGAAAAACGTTGATGTGTTTGGATAGAGCGCCGATAGGTTTGTAAATAGGCACGGGGTGAACGACTTATTTATAGTGGCGATATGCTCGCTGATAAGGCTGTTTATAAGTCAGAGGAGTTCTGGATAGCGTATTATTGAGCAGTGTTATAAGAATTTACGGATAAAGGTGATTTGCAATGTTTATCTTTTGAATGGGTGCTGGATGGTTATATTGTAAAGGTATTGTTCGATAAAAGCTGACTAAACTATCAATTCGTGTATTGAAAGCTTTTAAACTGAAAATGCTGAATCTTTTAAAGTGAAATAAGATATTATTGATTTCAATGAACAATAGTATTTTTTATTTTAATATGATATTTTTAATACACTCATTTTTTATCCAATAAGCAAAGCTAATCATACCACTGAGACTAATAACATGTTTGAATCTCTGAGCTTTACAGTGTAAATGTCGATTACACTGTACAAACCGAACTATCCTCTTCAAATTCGTTTGCAAAATTCATAGTCGAAAAATGGATTGACTTTCACCCAAACAAACATTCAATTTCAATATTCGATCGAAAACCACAACCAGAATCAGCCGTAAAAAAGCGCGACAAAAAATTTAATAACTCACCAGTCCATAGATCCAGCCCCTAATAGCTCGGCCCGCTTAATGGCTACTTTATCTGAGGCGAAGCGAAAAAGCCAGTACAAGAGAAACAAGCTTAAGACGCGGGAGATACAACCCTTTCCCGGCAACAAACTCCGAGCTCTACTCTTCCCTCCAAAAACCATCCCAAAAAAGCGGCAGCCCAACAGAGCCAGACACCGCAGCCTCTCAGGCTGCTCTCTCTGGATGCCGCTGCGTGGAAGACGTCACCGCCGTTAAATCTCAATCGACGCCCGGAATCGCGCCGAATTGGTCTCCTAATCCCTGGGCGTAATCCTTTCTAATCCCCGGCGCGCAGGGCCGATCCGCGCTCGCTCTCGGCCCCCATCTATTTCTAATGCCTGGCTAATCTCTTGCTCTCTCTCTCTCTCTCTCCCTCTCTCTCACTGGCCCGAGCCTAGAGCTGCTCTCGCTCGAAACCTATAACCTACTGCCTTGGCCCCCGATGCGCGCATACACGCAACTTGATCGCGTTGCGCTCGCTACCCTCCCTCTCTCTCTCATTTTCTCTTATCTCCCTGTGCCCTTCCATACACCCTGGATAGATATATACATTTTAAGCCGAGATTTAATTCGGTATTGATTCTTGAGCGTGCAGGCTCAGGAGTTTAATTATTTTCGCTATCGATGCGCGCGGGAGCTGTTGTATATACATATATCTTGTGTAATGTTTTCTGCGAGCTCGGTTATTGCAGCGAGTAGCCGGAGTTGGTTCGGGCAACTTGAGTTATGCTTTGAGGATGGTCGAAACTTTTGAGAGCTGCTCTCTATAGAGTTATATCCTCTGGATCAAGATGTAATAAATACAAATTAATAAGTATCTGTTATGAGTCATACGCTATTTTCTTATAGTGGATATCTTTTCACGATTCTCGTTTTGTATAGTCAAACGTAAATATGAAGTTATCTATTTTTGGAAGTAGAAAATATGACAATATTTCAAATGTCTAAAAGATTGACAAGCAAAGATTAAAATATTTTATCAAAGCACCATAACAATAATTCCGACAAACTAACATCCAAACTTCCAATATCGATTTTCCATAAAAAGCCAGAGAATGGAAAACCTTTTCAACCTTCCCGGCGCGTGGCTAAAAAATTGTCGACTTTCCAAAAGCATATCAGCACTCTCCCTTCATTTTCCAGATTTTCGTATCCCAAACCCTGCTTCTCGTCTCTCTCCCTCTCTCTCATGAATCCGTGCAAAGGGTCGTCGCTTGCCATTCGCCTATCGCGCTGTCAGTCTGAATCAGCAGCGTGTATAGGTATACAGATACGGTCATCGAAGTAGTGCCGAGCTATGTCGCGCTCTCCCGGCACGTCACATACATTTAGCCCTGGATTCGAGAATGGAACGGCATCCAGGGGAGCAGCGCAGCTCTCCGCGCTCGACTCTCCCCCTTTTGTCTTCTTTTTCCCGTTTTCGCCAAGGGTCAACAGACCCTGGGGCTTCCGAGTCGCTCGTTTATGGATGCAGAGAAGTTTATTTTTGGTTTTTTGATTAGTGACTTATGGAGGGTGAATTTTGTATCGTATAGAGAAGTAAATATAATTATATTGTATCTATAGTTTGAGCTATTTTTTTACTTATATTTATTATGTTTAATATTAAAAAGTTACTTACCTTTTTTAGGTTTAATGTAGATCAGCAAATATTAAATGCATTAAAGATAAGTAGAAACAGCAGCGATAAGTATTTATTATACAAGTTATATTATTGAATGAAACACAATGAAATTAAATGCAAAAGTCAATAGGAGGTAGAGAACTTATAACAGGATTATTGGAATGCAAGAAGTAACCAAACAACAGACCAGAAGTTGCGTTCAATCAAGTCTGCATCACGATCAGGTTTTCTAAGTAAATATTCAATGATCGGCTTGGCTAAAAAGTTGAACGAATGATGAAAGACAGGATGTAATAGCCTCTTTAATTTCTTGTATGAATAAATAAATGAAATAATTATACGACATCGTACTTTCAATTACAAATGTAAAAGTATATCAGCCCTTATAGTTTTTTGATATTTGAATGCATTTGAATTATATTTATAAATACAATTCATTAAATTTATCTTGAAATCTTTAGATGATTTTTAAAAGAATAATGACTAAAAACTATATGAAACATAAATAGAAGCTTCTATGAATGTTCTTCGTCACAATGTAATATGTATAAAAAGTCAATTTTAATGATTTTGGAATATTCGCTATGTTTATAAATAGAAATAGCGCCACGGCTTACTATTTCGCGGCTGCCTTGAACACTACTATAGGTCACACTATGGGTATTACCATGGGTCACATGAGAACTACAGGATAAATTCACATTATTTAAATGCTGAAAAAAAGTAATTCTTTAAAAAATTTTTTTTTAATTATTTAAAACTAAAGATATTATCTAGTTAAACGAAGCTTATCTTAAATTAAATTATCATATATTAACCTACTTTTTTATAATAGAATTAAGGGATTATTAGATTTTAATATGGACATGATCCAAAAAAGAACACCGAGAATCCTACAATTAACCAATTATATAAAGCTCATGCATTTTTCCGTTAACAATAGTATAGAGAGCGCATCACTAATTTAAATGCGAATAAATATTAATCGAAGCATTTATTTAAAAATTAATACCCACATTTGGTTGTTAGCGGAAAAATAAATAAAAATCAATAAAATCGATAATTGTGTACATGAATAGAAATATATTTATTATTTTTAACAAAAGTCGCAAATGTACGTTCGGTCTACCTTTATAAATTGAGTAAAGATTAAATTGAATTTCCCTCACAAATGAAATTACCTATTGAAAAAAAATCAAATCCGAACACGCTACGTATACCTATCTATACCGAGGAAAAATGCGATGCATAAATCACGATTTTCAAGCAACCTCTCGCGCTCTTTATTCAAGCAATTTTTAGACACGGTCCCCTTTAAAAAGGCAGCCAGCTTACAATGTAACTCCCGACCTTTATCAAAGCTATCGATTTCAGCAGCAGCAAGAAAGCATTTCTTCCGCGACCCCATCACGTTCGCGGCAAGACTATCGATTTAGCGAGCTCGTTTGTGCCGTTCCTGGAGCCCCGTCACGCGCGCACCTCTTCTCCCGACTCTGCGCTCATTCAAGTAAGGTCAAGTATCAAGAGCACGAGGAGGAAAGCGAAAAGAAGCAACCTTCGCAGCTTTCTTTTTTATTAACAATGCCAGCGCCGCGTGCGCGCTCACGTTTTGCGGGAGGGGCCAAGAGGCTGAACAACTACTAAAGGGTTGCATTCGCGAAACGAGCGCCAGCCACCCTCGTGTATACATTATACACAATGCTGGCAGCATGTTGCTGAGCGCGCGCGCGAGGATATATATATATGGGAGCAGACGCGCTGAGAGACTATAGTGCCGCAGTAGTCGCGTGCGTATATATACGCACTTATTGAGGGATTTGCGCCAGACATCAGACTGGTGCATCTCTTTGGGGAATATTTATCAAAGAGAGCCGTAGCTTTGTTGCACACTGCGCTTTTGCGAGGACACACATGCGGGGATAGTAATGTTTTATTTGATGCGCTGCGCGGGTTGCATGTGCGTATACAGTTTTTTGAGCTCAAAATGTGAATGTTACATGTTTTTAGGGAATAGTGTCTATTGCGTGCGTTTATCGATGTGCATGGCGTTCAGATTTGCGGAAGCCTTTTGATGTTGAGAATAACTGGCGCACTCTATTTGTTTAGAAGCTTTCAATATTTCAGAAATTTTGATTCTCAAAATACAAATTGATATCGCCGAATGTTCCATTTTGGTAGTGCGTTCGACCTTTTTTGGTTTATATTTTATTAGTTTTTGTGGAATATGATTTTTTTAGAGGTTGTGGTAGGCAAAGCCTCGAGTAATGTAATAAGGGAATGTTTGATGATTTATGCAACTTTCACTATTACAGTTACTCTGAATTATTAAAAATAAATTTCATTAAATTTACAGTAGATGCGGACAATACAATTTGATCGAGGACTGCCGTTTATCCATTTAAGGCATTAGAATTAGTGAAATCTCATCTGTTTACTGTCTGAATATAACTGATCAAACTTTCTTAAAATAACTTAACTTTCTTTCTTTTATTAAAATTTAGCGTTCTCAGCTAATTTATTTAGTAACAAGATTTAGATTCTTTTTAAAATTTAAAACTAAAATCTTTTTTATTTATAAAGTAATCAAAATTCAGAATTTATCGAATTTGAAATATAAATTGATTCTTTAAAAGACAACCCAACAAATTTGGTTACTCAAATAAACTAAAAAAAAATCATCAATTTTTTTAAAAATAAACAACGAAATTCTTCTAACTTTTCGATGTCTCACTTGCATAAAATAAAATTTCACTATCGCACTACGGTCTATTCCAAAACAGCCGTAATCAAGTAAAAGAATTCCCCTTGGCGCCAAGGCATACCAAAGCTCCTCTCTTCCTTTCTGATCGTCCAAAAAGGCCAGTTTTCAAAAGCCGCACGCCCGCGTCACTCTACTACTACTACTCTACTTTCTCAGCCCCTGACTCGCATGCGTGCACCGGTCTTTCAAGCCGCTCTCTCCCATCTCGGTAATGCGAAGCTTGCGGCCGAGATGCATTTGCGCCGAGCTAGAGAGACGAGTCCCTCGCGGCGTCAACTCCTGCTGGACCAAACTTCTCTCTCTCTCGCTCGCTCTTTGTGCGCCTCGCGGCAAGCCCGAGACTTTGCCTAGGATTAAATATGTAGTTTTGAATTAGTGCAGAACAACACCCTTCTCGCGCATGAAGGCGCCAAGCGCCAAGACGTCGTTCGGGCCTGGCTGCAGCAGCTACGTCAAACATCCCACTGAGACGGCTGCCCCGCGGGCTACATCCGGTTGGGCTTTTCTTTAACGCTGACCCGTCAAGTGTTGCTGAGAGCCGGGCTTATGAATGTGGGTGGATGGATTTGGTGAGATTATTAATTTTAGGAAGTGAAATTTTTTCAATGTTGTTACGCCCCTTTGTGTAGTTTTAAGAAGGGGAGGGGTTATAAGTCGATTTGTTTCTTTAATGAATTTGGATAGCTTTGTTGTATAAAGGGTATTTTATTACAATGTTCGTGGTCTAAGCCGTCCTTTAAAGAGAATATTGTATAAGAAGATTAAAGGCTTACAAAAAATGCTTTGTCTTCCTCCAGATCCTTTACTTTGTAATGAAGATGCCACCCTATGTAGTGAAATAGTTTTCATTGTCTTATTAGACTGAGTGGGTTCCCCTACAATGAATAATGCTACTAAATGGACTGCTACAATATTACTCCATTCAACTGGATTAAATTTGAATTATTTTCTTATTATTTGCTTGAACTGAAAATATTTGATTAAACTAAATATTCTTTATATTGTTGAATTGATGCCTGCTATTTAAAAATATCATATGAAAAAATTTATGGTAATTTTTCATAGCATGTTTTTTAAGAAAAACTCCAAATATTTCATCGTTGCTTTATATGTATACATGAATCAATTTGTGGATAGTTCAGAGCATGAGAAAACGAAGTCTACTTTGAAACGTTTTTCAGAAATGCAGTAGTATCGCTAACTAAAATTTAATTTTGAAGATGAATATACATTTTTATATTTTATATAAATAATTATCGACAGGGCAAAATTTAAGAATTACTAAATCTGTAATGATGATATTTCATAAATATAGTCCTTTCTTTGTAGAAGAAAAGACTCTTTCAAAATCGATTTTGTTCATTTTTCCAGCTTAAACCAGATTCAAACAATTTTGGAGACAGTTTAGACGTTAACATTACAGCAGCAATTAAAGTAAGGTGATCAATAATCTTTCATTTTTCAACATCTTTTAATATCATTTATTAGCAAATAATTAATCAGATAAACATACACAACATTTTAAGTAAAATCATCACGAAGGAGACTTATATTAGTAAAGTGATCAATTTCTTAGCTGAAAATATGAAAAAGTATATAAATTTGATCTAAAAAAGAGGATAGAAACTGTGTAAGCAGAAAATCTACAGGATAGTCAAGGCAAAAAACGGAATAAAAGCGCATATTCCAAATACAGACTAAAGTAGTAACAAGCAAACTTCATCGACTCTGTAAAATAAAATGAAAAACTATCTGTGCATATTACTATGCACATGTACAAGCCAGGTGGTACATCGTACGTAAAATTCCAATACAGAGTACATTAAGAAACAGTCGATAAGAGAATTAATTAAACCTTAATAAAAGCTCGATCTCGAAATAAAAAGTCCACGGTATCACTTTAAAAAAGGCTCTCACGCATAAAACCGCCATATCTTATCAGCTCTGCGCTTTGTTCGAAGTACCTCTTCCTACATTTGCAAATCCCCGGGTAATCCAAGATGTCGGCTGACTACACGGCCGAAGTCGTTGCACGCGCCCAGAAAGAGAGAGAGGCAAAAGATATACTCGAATTTTATTGCGCGTTTTCTTCTCGCCGAGGTAACCCTGTCTCTTTCTCTGTCCTTCTACCTCGAGTCGACAGCAGAGCGCGAGCAACCGTCTAGAAAATCTAGAGGAAGGAGATCGGCGCATGGCTCTACCGTATAGCCGTCCTGGCTTTATGGAAATCATTTCGAGCAAGACGTTAGCGTATATCGAGCTCGAAGGTGCAGATCGTTCTTCAATCCTTCCAGAAAAGCGAGCGCGTGTATACGGCTTTGCGCGGCCCGCGTTTCCGTGTATAAAGTGTGTTGTCTGTGCAAATGCGAATGCACTTTGGGCGACTTTGCATCAGGGTACTTTTTGTATTACCGGAAGCTTTTTAGTTTTGAGTGGAGGTTGGTTTTTTCTGTTATTCATTCGTATCAAGTGGTTCTTGGTACAAATGAATGTCATTCAATTTTTAGATAATAAAATTATCTAAAAATTTTTATCTATAATTTGCCTAATATTTTGAAGTAATCATGATAAGTTGTAAGATTAATAGTAATATGATATAATGAAAACTTGTATATAACTACATTGTTTGTTAAGATACAAAATGTAGCTGTCAGAAAGTTAGTGCAAAAAATGTTGGCAGCATTTGTGTAAATGAAAGTAGATTCGCTTAGAAATTCTGAAATTAGCAAGACACGCAGAGCCGACTTGACGTGCATCCCTTTAAGTAAATAGGTATATCGTTCATATATTACTTCATAAACTTGGATCAAATTGTTCTCAAGTTTCAGATTCATTACAGACTTCATTACAGAGACTGAATTAAATTTTGAAATTTTTGTTTTTGAAGCCCTAGATAAAGACTAAGTTAATAAAAGTTGTACCGCTGAATAGTTTTACATCCCAATTAAAGTTACCGATTTTTTAGAATACATTAAGTATTTTATTAAATTAAACTTGTTAAAAAATTACAAGGTGGTTAAGCTATACACTCCCAAAGTCTCATCATTCCATGGTTACATAAGTCTCCGCGTAGAATGAACCCTGATAACGCGATAATAAAATTTCCACGATCCAATTACCACTCAACAAAGCAATATTTTGAAATTCTCGAACAAAAAGAAAACAGCCCTCCGCGTGCCTTATAGCCGTGAGTCTCTCGACCAACCGCAAGTGTACCTTTACATTCAGGATTATGCACAACAACGCGGATTATACAACTGCAAGCGCGACAGCAGTGAGCTTTCCCAAGGCTGTTGCTCTCTCTCTTTCTCTTCCTCTCTTTCTAAAGCACAGACGGCAGAGCGGCACGTACACATAACCCCCGGACACGTATCGGCTTCATAAATATTTAGCTCCCGACGCATACGATTTCCACGGAGCACAGACGGTCCTTTATCTTCCGTTATACAGTCCCGTTGACATCGGCGATTCTTCGACCTTTAGCCTTCCACCAGAGCGCCGAAAAGAGAAACTCGCGCGCGATTTTCTCAACAGGTTTATCGAGTGGATTCGCGCGCCAGAGCTTTGTGATGACGATTTCGAAAGCTGACTTGCCGGAAAGCCAAAGCGGCGCGTCTCTTAAAGCTAAATTATCGAGCTGTACGAGCGCCGCGAAGATATAACGTATGACACGCGCTCGCATAATTCGACGGCGTATAAAAGTTTGTTGCTGCGGCGCGGAAAGTTTTGTGCTTACATAAATTTACATAACGGTGATCGTAATTCGAATTTCGAAGCTGCTCATCGTTCATGCAAAAATATTTATGAGTTTTGAGAGAAAGTTGAGATGCACTGAATCCGTGCTGTAATTTGAATATTGACTTTTTCACGCTGGCGTTCTGCTGAATTAGTAATGGCGGGGGGGTAAGAAAATTATTGGAATCGTTTAATTACTTATTTGTCTACCGAGAGCGATGATAAAAACATTATTCATCTATTTTAAAGGCATTATATTAATAAAAGCGATGTAGGTTGTTGAATATGCTTTTAATTTTAAATTATTTAAAGAAAAAAGTTTTTCCGCTTAGCCTTATTATTTACTAATAATAAAGTCTAGCTGGCTGGGGGCAATAATGGTTTACTAGTATAATAAGTGGTTTAAGCAACTTTTGTTGCGTATATTTTCAGAACTCTTCCGATAACGGGCTCAACTTTTTCTTCCTACATCCCCTTTCTCATTCTGACCAAATTAATACCATTAGCAAGTCTACTTCAAATATGGGATAACTGTTGGGAACGAAAGTTAAGCCGGCACGTGTCGGAATCGCGGGTATTAAATATTTCGCTATGTTGTCTGTAAAAACAGTTATTAAAATGGTTCAGAATTGAATTACTCGCTGAAACTATTAAAACTTTATTTATCATTAAATTATATTTAAAATGTTGTACAAAATAAAAAGTTTATTGTTTATTAAAATCCACCTTGAGCATGTATAAATAATTACAATTTGAAAGATTTATAAGAATTTCAAATAGTAGAATTTTATAATATATAGAAGATTAAATATTTTTAATCATTTTATTTCATTATACAGTTTTGTTTAAATAACTAAAATTATGCTAGTTTATATATAGAAAAGTACATTTTATTTATTACATTATTTATTCATTATATCATTTATTATATGTTCTTGTATTCAAACTCAAAATACTACAGATAAAAAAAAATCACTCGTTACATTCTCATCAACAATGCTACGTTTTCATTTGCTCCCTCGTTAAGGCAGTAACTTTCCACCCTTATATCTTTTTCTATCGGGAGGCATCGGAAATCCAAATGCGAAGGTTGTTAGCCACCCTGTGAAAGGAGGATGTAATACTTAAAGCTTGAAGGCAACGAGCAATCTCAGGATGGGGAATTGGAAAAGTGGGATTTTAAAAGCTTATTCTAAAAAAGGGCGCGAGGCCGACACCCTCGCTGAATCCCCGCGCTTATTAGCTGCGAAAAGAGAGGAGGAAGGTATAGGAAGGGAGAGTTGAAAAAGACTGCTGAACCGGAACCGCGATTTGCTTTACGGAATGTCTGTTTTAGAGGTATGTAATTTAGAAATCAAGATAATGCTTGGGTCAAGTTTAAATTGAACATTTTAGTTTTCTTTATTAAAATTTAATTTATGAAAGACAACAGAATTCACGTTTACCATTGAATTAATAAATGCTTAATTACATTTGGATTAAACGGTATTCAGCTTGTTTAACTTAAGCTTTTAGTGTTTTACATAAAGAACTTTCGTTATGTATGCTCGGTAAAGACCCACTGACGTAGACTGTCGGGCTGCACGTCCCTGCTGAGCTTCTATAATTTTTGGTTAAACCTGTATGTTTTAGCCCGACTTACAGTGACTATCGCACTGTACAATTTCGCAGGTGGAGTAAGAAAATGTGAGCTCGCTACATCGTTATGGCTTTTAAATGATCCTGCTAATGGTTTTGCGTTATTTAAATTAACGTTTAAACGAAACATTTATTTTCATAAATTGTGGTTGTTGTAATTTTCGCAGTTTTTAATTAAAAATTATGAAAATTTTAATTTGACTTTCTTTAACTTTTATTACTAAAATTTTAATCTTTTTTATGATATTTAGCACAACAAGGTGGCTTGCTGAAAATAATTTAACTCATTAAATTCAAACTGATAAAACTGTTTTCTTTTTACGTAAAAAGAATTTTTAAATATTATTTAGAATAATATATTCACTTAATTTCCGCATGAAAAAATGTGAGTAGCATCAATGATAAGCAGCGAATGTGTCTAATTAAAAAAAATAAATTACAAGCGCTAATACCGTAATTAAGTACGTGAAGAAAACTTAAACTCTGACCTGAAAACAAGTCTAGTATAAGGCGCAGACTTTATTTTTATTGCTCGACATAAAAACTGGAACAAATGCTTGCTAATGTAAAGCCGCGAAACGTTATGAGAAAGAAGTTTTTCAGGGAAAGTAATTACCAGACTTGTAGGGAGTTAATACGAGACTTAAGCAGGATCTTGCGCCACGCGTAGGATTTGACCTAAAATACCAGTTAGTTTATGAAGTTATCTCGCATGAAAAATTATATCTGTTTGATACGAAGCTTTATATAAAACGTACCTTAAGCTCTACTTAATTTTTTTCAAATTAGGAATATTTTAACTGCAATATATTTTAGCTATGACTTTTATGTCGTGCAAAAAGTAATTCAATATTTTATTTTATTCATTGTGTATGCCCTTGATAAATATCACAATCTCTGTTATTAGCTTTTTATTAAATAACTACCTGCATTGTATGTAGATATAAAATTCAGAAAATAACCATTCACTTTTATAAAGCTTGTGCTTTACTGATAACGTTAAAATTAATCAAAGAAAAATCTTAAAAATCTCTTTTTACATCAAAACAATAACAACGAACAATCCCTCACGATAAAATCGACAAACTCGACAACAGCGACACAATGCAGACTCAAGCAAACACACACTTATAATAACCCGGCACAGTTTAATCGCAATATATTGAATTACACGCGATATTCATTAAAAAAAATTGCCTCTGAGGAGGAAAAAAACAGTCTCAGTGCTCGCGCACGCAGCCACGTTAACCGAGCTCAGCTTGCGAAAGCTGAAACTTTCGTCAGCGGAGCAGCGCAGCAGCAACAACAACAACGACAACACGCAAACCGCACGCTCTCTGAAACTTCCCTCCTGCAGAGAGCGAGAACTTTCCCTCTGGCGAAATTTAATTTTCGCATGCCCCTAAATTAAATAAAGAACGAAAGTAGGAGAGCGAGAAAGAGAAAAAAACACTGCTCAAGTAGCCGATAAAAGAACCCGCGAGCCGATTAATAATCGGTATCCCAGGCTCGTTTAACGGCGACGTCCGCGTGCGGAGCGTGGCGCATAAATGCATACGCGATCCTCTATAGTCGTGCGATCTTTGTCAACCGTTCATTATATACCCTGCAGGCTCCGCCCGGCGGGCACGAAGGCTTGTAAAATCCGTGCTTTGCCAGAGCTTATATTTCCAGCGACGAGCTTTTTTTTCGCAGTTGCGTGCGATGTGCGCTTTATCGCCGAGGAGAAAGGGAGAAAGGCGAGCGTGTATATAGCTACGTAAAGGGGCGATAACTGACAGAAAACTCTCGCGAGGCCATTACGATAATTATCCGACATGAGCACGCGCGCAAGCCCAGCGAGATTGCAATTTCGCGTAATTAATAAATATGGCGATCCATCGTATCAAGAGCAAAAGGGCCCTGTGTGGGTGGACGCGCGGCTCATGCGATGTACAATAATGGTGCTTGACCCTGATGACAGTGTGTGGATTTTTTGCGTGTTTGCCGAGGGCGACGTCGGCTGCGTTGGAGTGGAATCATTGATTTTGTTTGCCGACTTTATGAAAGATTATTTGTTTTTTTTTTTTTTTGGATTGAATTTAATGAGTGGATGTATCGAGCTTGATTAATTACGGATAAAGCGAGCGTTGACGGGTATGATTCCTGCGATTCGATTGCAACAATTATTTTTATGCTTTGAGCTGTTTTATTTACGACTGCGTGTATGGCTTAATTAAATTGGTGCGCTTTGGAAAAAATAAATGATCGAACGTTAAACACTGAAAAATTGGAGGTTTCGATAGCGATAAAGTGTGCTTTAAATGAATTTTTTTTATCGATAACCAATATTGTTAGAAAACAAACTCAACTGCAATTCGAAATAGCCATTTTCCCGTTCCACAAGTAGTTACAACCTAGGGCTTTTTTGACTTTTAACCGCAAATTTACGCCAAATCAATACCACTTTATTCCGCTTTTATATTTTTCGCAAATACCAGTCGCCCCGTCGGTTATCCCACCATTACCATTTTACATTGGCTCCGCGCATCCATACCAGAATAAAAAGAAGCATTACAAAGGCCCCATCCATTTTTCCGCTATATTTGACTGCGGATCGCGTTAGTTATAAAGTTAAACTAGGTACACAGGTACGCGAACGGTAACAGAAGGGCTGCATGCGCGTTTCCATGCATACGTATACCCGGGCTCTAGCTTACACTCATCGATCGAGTCTCATTGCCGCGCGGGCACTCGAATTTCATGCGTTTCGCAATGAGAAGTGCGCGCACTTGAATGACGATATTCCATAACACGCGTGCTTCCGCGTTTTACGCGAGCTTTGGCTTTCTGTGTGATTTGCGCAATTTACGTTACTGCTGCCGCACGCGCGCGATTAGTAATTATTTGCATCGCTCTGCGGACTTATTTGTGCGGCCCGCAAACGCATTCTTTGAGCGCGAGCTATGTTTGCGGCAAATATGGGGAGATACTCGGGATGATTGGTTGGGTGTGTATGTGTGTATATATTTCGGTGAATCGGTTTCTGGTGGTATGCTTGATTTTATAGTTTATGGGATATTGAAGTTAGTTTCGAGGTTTGTTTATTAGGATTTGATTAAGGCGTTTAAGTGAAGAATTTCTTTGTTCTGATCGAATAATTTAGTACAAAATATCGTTTATTAAAATCACACACCATCCGCAGTAAAAATTTGGCAATTATCAACGAAACAGAATCCACCTTTCATTAACCCCCCAGCCCATAAAAAAAAATCATTCGATAAACAATCGCCGCCCTCCAGCGTTTCGTAATCAAAATTACGCGGATTAAGAGCAGCGAAACGAAAGGGCAAACGCGCCCACCTGCGAATACAGAAAACCCGGGGGCGATAAATTTTTCCGGAATGATTTTAACCTCACGCTCGCGCTTGTAAATGTATATGAGCGAGGGTTTCGAGTTCCGCACTGCATGTAGGTATACAGCACGCGACGACCGCGCCTCGCTTTACTCCTCGCGCGAGCGACTAAACTCTTAAACGTTTCTGCCGTAAATCTTGCCGGATTAGCATAACGCATTAAAGGCCATTGCCGCTCTTCTGCAATTAAGCGAGTGTATATGCGCGCTGCTGGATGTACGGAGAAAATGGAGTGGATCGCGCGCGATGCACTGGGGTGAGTGGGTCTTTGGATTTGGGGTTTGGTGAAGATTTTTTTGGATTTTAGTGGAGTACGGATTTTGGAGGGGAATTATTCTTGTGGCTTTTTGGTACTTATGAAATTCAATTTTATTACTCTTGTGCTAATTTTTATTGAATTACCTAAGATTTTTACATTACATACATTATTTTATCAGAAAAAATAAATGCACACACCAGTTAACAAAAATATTCTTTCAAAATCGCTGTATTGAAACGTCGAACTAACCGAACTCTACATTTTCTCACGCACTAATTAATCCCATCCACCCAGCCAAAGCACGTGCCGCATCCGGCCGTCACCCATCTGGCCGCCCGACATCCTTATCACTCTCAGCGCGCACCCAGAGGATCCATAAGCGTCGAATTTCTCTCGCCTAAAAATCCAACAAAGCCCAAAGCCGCAGCGTCAAACCCAAGCCGCCTCTCTCACATGCCAGATCTCGTTTCGCAAAGTCCTCGTCCTTCGCAGGCACATGCACCATATAACAGCTCTGCACGCGCGCCTGCCTATGTAGGGGCCCGCTATTCCCCGCGGGTGATGGATGGCCGCGTCCCACGGGGCGCGTTTTGTTATTTAACGTCAGATTGCGCGTTTGTAAAGTGCGCGGGAACGAGCGCGAGCTTTTCGGCCTCTATGTCGAATACTCGTCCGCGCGGAAAATTAATGCGCGAGAGATTGCCGATGTAATTAAAAAGTGAGCTGGGAGCTGCGCTTATGCGCTCTGGCGCGGGTATAATCAGATGAAAGCGGGTCAGGGGTGCCGGCTTGAAGAATGGCTACGAGGGGGGTCAGGTTGTATTGTGGAGGGTACAGGTTTGGAGCACAAAAGCGATCGGTGAGCATTGAAAGGAGATACGTGCTGGATGTTTGGGTTGGCTTTTTTGTTGGGTGAAAGATTGCTTTTTTTTTAGTTGTAAAGTTGCATTGAACTTGGCTGAATGCGATAGGGAAGTTTTCTGGTGGGTTTTGTGTTGCAATTATTGGAGCAGGTGAATGGAAGGATGATTTTTGGGATGAATATCGATGAGAATTTTGACAGTCATGTGTATTTTGAGTAACAAATAATAAAGTAGTAAAAACTAAATGGAGAAAATTAAAGAGTACATTAAAATTGACTTTATGTAGTTGTTTAAAACAAGAATAAATTCGGTAAAATAGAATAAAAAGTTTGAAAGCAATATACGTTATTTCATTCTGAACATTATATTTCAAACAAATATATTGTTGGGAGCTTGCGAAAAATTCGACGAGATTTCATCTCAACAATAAAACAGCAGAGAGAAGTAAAAAAACAAGCTCTAAAAATAACGATAAATTCTACAGCAATTTTCATGTATTGTAAAATCTGGAATAGCATATTACGTATGCAATTCACATAAAAGTTTAACACATTCACAAAGTGTCAAACTATCTTGAAAATTTGTTAACAAAAACTCAATAGTTCTGAATAAGTTAGTTGATCATTGACAAAATTTTAAATAAATACTAGAAGCTTCATTCAATTCTTGACACAATTAAATTTTAAAATGAATTAATTTGAAGTATCTGATGATACTGAAATCTCAATTCAATATGAAACTGCAATAATCCAATTATAATAATTCAAAACGTTTACCGAAAATTAGTCAACTTAAATCAGAATTAATTTAAAATACAATAAGTCGATGTTACGGAAATCTCAAAATAATAGGAAGCCACAATAATAACCCTCTATTAATTATTCAAAGGTCTCACCAAAAATAAGTCAATTAATTCAACCAGAAAAGCACTTTGACCCACCACGGAATAAACCGCTCAGCGACTAAGCGCCGCTTTAATGCAAATTCACCGGGTCATGCGTAAAAAAAAAAAAAAAAAACAGCTGGCACGCAAAAAAAATGAACAGAAGCGACAACGAACCGCACAGGTATTATTCTCATTATAAGCCATATGACAGCTCGTGAAATCATAAAGTCGAGCCTTGGCCAGCCTGTTAAAACGCGCCCCCGCGCGCGCCCGTCGAGGGGGAGAGTACGTGTCAGTAATGCCATTTCACGAGGATGCGCGCACCAGGCCGCAGTAAATCTCGTTTCGCGGCTCGTGGCGCGCGCGATATACGGTGCACTACCGCCTGTACAGACAGACAACACACATACGGACACCAGTGCGAAGTATAGAGCTCAGCTCTCGAGCCGGCTTTTAGGGCTGGGCGATATTTACGAAAAAAAAAAAAATCAGACGGAGAAACGAGGGAGCTAAACAAAACGTATGAACGAGAAGGGGGGATGTGTTCTTCGAATTTTCCGCTCCCCTGACTAATCCTTTTGATCTCTGTCGCCCCTGCTCTGTCTCCGTTACCGGCTGCTTGCGGTGTCTCTCATCTGAGAGGCCGGTCTCTCGATGATACCACGTACACACATTAATAGAGCTTTATCGCTCGGCGCTGTAAGCTATGGGGGGAAGGCCAGCTCGGGGACGTTACGTCTGCGTCCGCTTAATTATGTGAAATGAAGTGGACGCGGCTTTCACGGCCTGGTTCCTAATTATAAACGATCGTTTCTCGAAGTAATGAGTTTTTAACGTCTCTGTGCGTAATGTTATGTGAGACTTTATTATTTAAAGTTATGAACTTAGTACGGATAATTTAGGAGTATGAGCAAAACTTACAAATATGATTATGCTACTCTTATAAAGAATATAATACTTTTCAAATTAGTAAAACAAAAATTTTAAAAAATCCTTATTTAAATTATATTGGAATATCTGTAATATAATAATTAATAATTTTACTTCTATACTTAAATACTAGTAGAGAAATTGGTATATCAGCATCATCGGATACCACTGTTAACCTCAGGAAATCATCCCTAACCATTGAGTGCTTAAATGATCATCCGCCAGCTTCATTATTACTTGGCCGTGCTAATTGAATCCTAATATGTCCTAATCATCCAAGTGCATCTCCGATGGCCCATCTTGGCGAAAGACCGGCAATGGAAGACGATAGTGGTCCTTAGCCCAGGCCATCCCATACTCCCCCCGCGAGTAGCAGCATGCGAAGACCAGAGCGAGTAGCCAACAATCACCTAAAAGCTAGCTCGGGTGACGATCGACCCGATTAATAAAGCAATTCGATCGCAGCAATTAGGTCCGCGTCTAACTAGACACACGAGGTGGCGCGGTGGCCGGCTACTCCCGGATAATGTGTATCCAGCCCCTTCCCGCCAGTTCGGCAATTAACCGACGAACATCACAAGCTATCTCGCCCTGGCTGCAAGGTGGATAGATTTGTTGTTATTGCGACCTCACCAAACATTCGCATTTGGCGAGCTATTAAACTTGTCCTGGCGATGTTAGATAAAGCGTGATTCGAATTGATAATAAGGTGTCTGCTGTATTTTGAGTCGTTGTAGAGTTGTCAAACGAATGGTTATGGACATGGATTGTTAGGTAAAATTATTTGGTTTGAAGCTGAAAATTTGATAATGTAATTTATTGTATTTTTGGATGAGTGAAAGCGACTTTGTTTTGTTATAGATGGCAGGCTCCTAAAAATTTTACTTTAAATTACGAAATATTATATCTAAAAACTCAAATATGTAATGCATATTGACTTTTATTAAAAAATAAAACTTTGACAGAGTATAGGAAATAACTAACAACTCATAAAGTGAAAGTTTTAACAATATTAATGAGAAAAGCAGGTTCCATAATAAAGAAGAAATAAGCGCGGATATCGAATTATTATTGATTTTCGATATCTAAGCCAGACACTCGCAGGACGAGCGCTGCAGATAATGCCAAATGCGGATTTATTTTCACTATATTGGGTCACGAGATCATTGTTATGCGAGGAGTTCGGCAAATCCATTATTCAGACGGTCCTGCAGCTATCCGTGTCTGCATCTCTATTGTAATTCCTTGGTAACTCATTTCCATATCAATGAGCAGGCTACGACCTTCTACCCCTCCTGCGATCGACCTGTGACTGCCAAAATTGTGTTCGACACGACATTTTCCAAGCGTTCAGATTACTATTCTTTAGATACTTCATTTTGATTAATTTTATAATTTCATTTTGGTTCTTAACAGTGTGATTTTTAGTTAAGCAATCAAAATTAATATAATTTTTAATTAAAATCATGCCCTTTTCTGTCAGTTAATTTTCTTTAAATAATTTCAAGAATTATAAGATTGTAATGAAAAATAAATAGTTTGGTATAATGAAAGTATTTTATCAGATAATACACAGACATTGTAGACCTCTCGAATTCTAGAATCTTGAGCTTTCAAAGCTTCGAATTAACCGACAACAAAGAACAATGTGTTTATTGTTGAAAAAAAAATCCTAAAGAAAAACTATTGCGAGAGAAAAACCAGGCAAAGCACACAATTGGCAGGCTTTAATAGAACTTTTTACTTTTCAACTCCTTCCGCGCCAGTAATTTTTTGCAGCAATTTACGCGCTTTTGATTCCAAAAGTGCGGAAGCTACGTACACACTCATATATACGTACACACAGATAGATACACACAGACACACACAGAGAGAGATCGAGCCAACGAAGACAGAAAGAAGCGACGGCCAACAAAAGAAGAAACTTTTCTCCAGTCTGAGCGTTCTCCAAAGGATAATGTTTGACTTGTTTTTATTGTCCAGCTAGAGAACGCGCCGGCTCCTCTGTATTTCAGCACTTAGCTCCCGATGAATAGGAGCTCGCGGAGGAAGGAAAAAGTTTCATTACATGTTGCTTTGTCGACCGGACCAGAGAGAGTCCGGGTATCGGAAATGAGGGATGCTGCCGGCGGACAAAGCCCAGAAAGACTTGGACTGCTTGATAGCAAATCCCGCCGCTACTGTGTAGCTACATTTCGCGCCGATAAATTATGGCTACGTTATTGGGAGCCGCCGGACGGCGGGCTCACCCCGCCTCCACCTCCCCCCCCTGAGCCAGCGCCTCACAAATCACGACACGCGTACCCGAGCCCAAAGAGTACGAGAGGAGGGTTAGTGCTGGCTGCGCGTCCCTGCGTGTTTTAACTCGGGCTTACACATAATTCCGTATTACCGTTATATGCAATTCGTTGTAATTATCACGTGTGATATTCTGCGTTGCTGATATTGCGAGCTTTAACGCCGTGCGTGAAAAGCTAAAGGTTGTGATGATCGATAAACCGTTGATTTTCTACCTTTTCTCTCTGGAATTATTAAACGAATTCTTGATTAATGACTTTTACAGCATTTAGTAAACCTTTGGGAACTAGAACTGCAATTAGGCAGTTGCCTCTTAAGAAATTATTTATTTTAACGCAATTAAGAAAAATTATCATGTTTATAATATAATTGAAATACTTTGCTGTAGTTATTCAAAGAAAAACTTTCTGTTCTAGTCACTAAATAAATTTTAAATAACTAGCATTGCGCTGTGAACTGTTTTAAAACAAGTATCAACATTTTAAAATACTCTATATTAAATATTTTTAATTTAAAAATTTATACACAAAATATAAAAATGTCATTTCAATATGTCAAACAGTATATTTCACTATTAATAATAGCAGCAGCTGTAAATGGTTGAATTATACACAACATTAATTACTTTTAAATAAAATTAAAAGGATATAGGGAAGGGTAGGGCATCACCGGCACCTAAACTTTAAATACTGATTTTATAAAGAATCGAGAGAGTTACATAATATAAAAAAATCAAA
>UELX01003368.1:0-23906 GCA_900480035.1 Eupelmus urozonus | reverse complement strand
GTGGATCTTTTCTGAAAAACGGACAACGTCAGTTTCTAGTAAAACACACAATCTTCAGAAGAAAAATTTTTCCAACTTGTCTAATAAATATTTACATTATAATTTTTAGGTTCCCGTATAATATTCTGTGTAAATTTCTATCTTGACCCTTTCACTTCGCCTTAAACACCACTTTTGATAGTTTCTAAATTTTAATAAATTATTTGTGTCTCTCATTAAGAGTTATTAATTGATTTGAAGGAAATATTTGGAAATAATAGACTACAGTAATTGTAGTTATTAAAGGGCGCGGCAGCGCCCTGATTGCAAGTTATCAAATACTTTCGAATTTTCTTTTGAACAATAAATATTTATATAGTTTAAATAACGTATAGGTAATCGCAAATATTGTATGTAATTGATTCTGAAAAGTGTAAAATAAACTTTTAAAACTTTTTGTTTTTTACTTTTTTAGACGTATATATAAAAAATTGTTGCTTTTCTATCTATATGCGAGTTAAAGTTTAAAAAGCTCAATTGAAGATTTTACTCCATCTAACAGGTTTCAAAGGAACTGTAACAATGTCCGCCATATTGAAGAAACAATATCTACATATATATGTGTATGCAGTTATTGTGTATGTGCCGCAGTTATGTGCCATTTGTAACTACTTTCTGCAATGACATTTTGTCACCTGTCAAATCGAATATTTGACAGGAGAAAATCGAGGAATAAAAGAATTTTACAATGAGCGACTATAACATACCAATAATAGAACCTACTGTGGATTACACGAAGGTTCGATAATTTCTGATTACAAATTCATTATGATCAATCTTCACAGGATAACCTCAATCATGTTTTTCATTTCATTTTCAATATTTACTAATTTGAAATTATATCAAATGTTGAATTTATTATTTTATAGGTTCCCCCTATTAATCAGAAAAGGACAATAGCTTTTATAAATCATTTTATTGCGCATACCATAACCTTTTTAAATAAGTTTGCACTCACTTGTGAAGAGAAACTTTTTGAATTTGAAAACAAAATACAAAGGGTTGAAGCATCGTTGGAAATTTTAGAAGCAAGGGTAAATAGTTTATATATATCTAAAATTTTTTCTGAATTTCATTTAATTATTTATTGAATATAATTTATTTTATAAATCTCATTAAATAAAAAAATTGAATAGTAACTTTTATTTTATTATAGTTATCATCTATTCCAATTGAAAATGAACTTCCTACTCAAAACATTGAAATTGAGGATAAACCTAAAGAAGAGAAAGTTGAACAAGTAGAGGTTGCTGCACAAGAAGTTGATGAGCCTGACAATGAAGTTCCTAACGAGCCTAAAGTTGAAGAGACTGAAACCCAGCCAATAAGTTCAGATCCGCAATATGCAAAATATTTTAAAATGGTTCATGTTGGTGTACCAAAGCAAGCTGTTAAATTAAAAATGGAGCAGGAAGGATTGGATTCATCTGCATTGGAGTAAGATATTTTATATACGTAATAATTTCTTCACTTATTTTTTTTTTTATAAATAACATATTTACTTTTTTGAACAGTAATCCAAATAAATTAGTTCCAAAACCAAAAGTTGCAAGAGATTCAGATGCAAATGCAGACAGTTGAAGAAAGCAAAATAAAGATTTTTTATATGTATTTTTCATTTTGTACAGATGTGTAAAATAAAAAAAAAAAAGTAAAATTTACAAACCAATAAAGATTTATTTTATTTTTTATTAAATACAGTTCCTTAAAGTTAGAAGAAAAAAGTAAACTTCTTAGAACTGAATCATCTGGCCCTGAAACAAGACAAAATAAAACCATCATTAATATATTATATTTTATTAGAAAATTTTTTTGTTAATAACTTATGGGTTGTCAACATACCTTCCTCTTCTTGTCACCTCCAAGCTCGAAGTGCTTGCAACGCTTAAGAGGAATCTGTTTCCTGTACTTGCATTCAGTACATTCCATCCTCAACACAATTTTCTTGGTAGTCTTAGCCTAAAATACAAAGATAAAATAATTAATAAAATTATAAATAAATCAGAATTTTAACATTATGTTAAAAATCAATTGCACAGCAGTGAGTAAAAGAATATTTTTTTAAATATTTAAATAATAAGACTTAATAAAGTAAATACATTTAATTGTAAAAACTTAAAATATAAGTAAATACAGATACAGCTTAAAACATATGTATAGTATGATATGAATTTGAAATAGAAATTGTAAAACAAATTTATAAGTTATCTTTAAATTGTTAACTATTATAAGTATTACAATACAATTTTGTTGTTTTTATATACATTACTTGTTTATAAAAAATATCAATCAATTAAGCTTAATTGATTAGAGTAAAAGTATAATAATTGTAAGGTTTATTTTATTCACATTACGTTAACAAAATATGACCAAGAAATTGTGTTTTTTTGTTAATATTTCTGAATACTCAAGAATTTATTTTGTATAAATGAATTAATGATACATTTCAAGACCTGCTTTGATTATTGAAAAAAACTTGATTTTAGATCATTAGTTTTATCAATATTTTTGTTATAGTCAAAAAATGATTACTGGTTTTTCTTCATAATTTAAGTGGTATGTTTAATTAATTTAATATTAATTTAATTATTTTAATATTCAAAAGATATAGTAACTTATAAAAGAATTATCAACAAATAATGCAAATACAAAGGTTCATATACGTTTTAACACAATGTCCTGCCTGTATTTTGTACAATTCAAATTAATAACACTTTGTTTTATAAATTAAATAAGAAAGTATATAATCTGTTCTTACCTTCTTCCTGAAAATAGGCTTCGTCTGTCCACCGAAACCTTGCTGTTTACGGTCGTAACGTCTCCTACCCTGGGAGGCATGCCTTTCTTTGCTCTTCTTGTACTGTGTCACTTTGTGTGGCTTGTGCACCTTGCACTTTTTGCAGAAAGTGCGCCTCTGCTTGGGTACATTCACCTGAAATAATAATTATCATTAATAAACACCATGATTTTGCTGTCGGGCCATTTAAATCCACTTTCTACACAAGGTTCCCTCGAACACTGACAAAACTACTAAAACAATCTCCACCAACCCATCGAACAATACTCAACAATAAATAAATAACAACTCTACAACAAAAAACAACGTAACAGCACTTACAAAACCAAATTGTTATTTTGTTATTGTACACCAAAATTCTAGGTTAGGTCTCGCGGTGTCATCAACATGCAAAACTCCGGAAAACCAAAAACGACACTGGCCGTTGGCCGGCGAAAAATCAGCGTTATCGAAAATCATCGTTTTTCCAGCGATCCAAAAGCCAAGCACGCCGATGACACCGGATTAAATCGCGGATTTTAAAAATAGTTTCACCTACCATCTTGGATGTGTGAAAGGAAAAGGAAGTCGGCAGCTCGTCGGCGGCAGCACGGGAAGTCGAGCCTAAGGCGCTACCTGCCGGCCGTCTTTATCACGTTGGGTTAACGCATGCGCGCGAGCTCGACGCGCGGCGTGGCTTTTACGAAAAAATTTTCGAACTATATTATCGGAGGCACGCGTTATAATGTCGAGCCGTATACGCATACTCGCGCCCGGCGCGGTATATAATACATCTCTGGGAATTTTCGATTATGTTTGGATTTTAGGTATTATGCTTAATTTTATTAAAATCGAATCATTTAGTATCATCGTTTGTTCTGTAAAAACGGAAAAAAATATAGATGGAATTTTGGAGTTAAGTGCATCATGGAGGCGCTCGCGCCGCGACAACTGAAATCAACTTTGCGATTAAATCGATATTAGCGCTGGCTCGTCTATACAGAAGAAGAATAAGCAGAGCGCGCGGTCCTAAGTATAGTGCGCCCCGCTGCTTTAAATATTTTTCTCTCGCACAAAAGAAGCGCGATTAAACACTTGCCCACACCGCGTCGCAATATCATATCGGCGTCGTGTTCGCTTCTCTCCGCGTGTATAGACCTATACATTTTTTTCTCTCGATTCCGCGTGTGCGCTCGCTGTATATATAGCCACATATATAGTAGTATAGGTAGAGCCGTCGCTTGATGCTTCGCGTTGGATTGTATTTATAAGCGCAATAAATACACACGCAGAGCGACTGTGTGAGTGTATATATACGCGCGTGGGTGCTGAGCAAGCGACACGGAATAGAGAATATAGCCTGCGATACGAGTGTGTATGTACGTACGTGCATATACATAATTTTCCAGAAAAATAAATGATTCACCTCGAGTGTGTGTATTAAACACTGCGAGCGTGTATTTTATTTTCCTGCAGCGCACGACGGTTTATAAGCGCCTAAATTCTAATAGTACCTGAGCAATAACCCACTAATCCATGGGATCGCGCGCAGCCGTAATTTAAGTAGTAACCGAAGGTGCGGAGGTATATACATGGGTGAGTCTATGTTTCGTCGGCGACGCGCGGCTCTTTTCCTTCGAGCTGTTCTATATAGGGGGGCGTCGTTAAGGGACAGCCGGCCGGCCGGCTATTCGGCTCTCTCCTCGCGCTAATCCGTCGCGTTCGCCCGGAAAAGCCGTGAGCGGGAAATTTTCTTGATGCCTGGGTTGAAGCTTGGTTTTGGGTAGATTTGATAATTGCAGGGGAGTAATAAAGTTGGAGCGTTAGGGGGCTGTTGAAAGTGTGGAGTTTAGGTGGTGCTTGATGAGGTTCATGGTCGTCGACAAATTTTTATGGCCTTATTTTCGTTTAGGTAGTTTTTTTTTTTTTAATGGTGGGTATATTGAAAATGAAAGTTTTCTCGTCGAATAAGGTTCGAGGAATATGTAGTGGAAATTTATTTGTAAATTTTCGTTTTTAGTCGTAATTGTTTTTTAATAAAAATATTTGTTATTTTATTTTTCGTAATTTTCAGATATTTTTCCATTTGATTAAGTTTTCTAGAAAGCAATTCCTTACCATTTATTGAAATCTAATAATCAGAGAGCGTAGTCAATGAAATCAGCCAAACAAATTTAGTTACAAGTCACCGCAGATCCAAATAAGTAAAAAATACACGAAAGAAAAATACCAGTAATAATACGTGTTTTATTTTTCTCTTAATAAGTAAATGAAAAAATTTAAAACGTATTTAAACGTTTTTTAAATAAACATGTATATAAAACGGCAATTACAGGCCCATAAAACCAAATTGGAGTAAAACCTATAACCATCAGCATCGGCCAGCTGCCAATTGAGAAAATGCCATTTACAAGGCTGAGAAAACTCGATTTTTACAGGCTCGGCGCGTCCTACACTGCAGTCCCTTAATTCGATGAAAATCGTAGCGTTTTTCTCTCTCTCTTCTCTCCTCATTCTTACGTATGTCTTATATATCGCACGCTTGCAACTTCTGCCATCAATACCGCCTAAGATTCAAACCCGCTAATAATTCAAACTAAACAATACAAAAATTAACTTAAAAAAAAAACCAACTTTATCCAATCCCTATCGCATCACCCCCTTAATTATCAACGAGCACACATACACCTTACACACAGCCGCAACACCATAAATCCAGGGCGCGCTACTCCAAAGACAGACACACTCGTGCCTCCTCGGATTGCATCGCGCGAATTTTTTTCTCTCCTTGCTCCTGCGCACACGTAGGTAGCTATATACATACATACAACCTGTGCATAGGCGTGCGACCGACCGCAGAAAGCGAAGGAGACGGAGAGAGAGAGAGAGAGAAAAAGAGTCGCAGATCGCGCGCTCACGTAGGTGGATTGAAATTTCAGGCGTCTCTATACTCACGCCGCGCGCACAGCCTGCGCTGCGTTAACAATACGACGCGCGTATACGTATACATAAGGGGGGGAAAAGCCGGGAAAAGTCGGCATGGCGGCAAGGGCACGCGGCCTCCGGCTTTCCCTCCATTTTTTCCCTCTGTTTCGGAGCGCCTGAGTATATGTATATGGTGCGTGTGTATAAGTATACACGTGTCCGGGCTGCGGCAGCTTGCGCGCGTGTGAGGATCGATTTTTCGGTATAGAAGCGAATAGAGCGCCGATTTGTATATATTCGAGTAAAAAAAGCGCGATTATTAAAAATAGTGGAAACAGAGAGAGAAGAGGGAAAAAAAGACGCTGAGAAGAGAGCGAGCAAACGCGCAAGCCAAGCTTATCTTCCTTTCTCCGCTCCTCTATCCCCGCGCGCGCTAACTATATACACGCCTGACGCGATGCCCCGCGCCGATCCTTGACGCGCGATCATTTCTCGCAGCTTTTACATAAGTAGATTAGCGTGCAATTATATATTATTTTTTTCGGATTCTACACAGTCAGAACTATAGTCTCGACTAATTCCCACCGAATCGGCGAAATCCGACGCGCTTAAACGAACACACACACTACATACCCAAAAGCCGGCATTTTTCTCCCGCCCGACGCGTCGCCTTTCCCGGCGCAAGCCAGAGAAAGCGACGCTTTTCCGGCCATACTCATAAAACACCTCATCCAGCAATATCCACTTGCTCTCCCGAACTATCCACGCTCTATCCGCTTTCAAAGCCGCGCCATCTTCATTTTTCAACAAAGCCTGGCCGATATATATGCGCGAGAGCGTTTGAAACGCGCCGGTAAGTATATACCGCGCTTATACGCACGCCACGGGCGCCGAGAGCGCGCTGGCTGCACACGAGGATGGGAGACGCTTGGCGGCGTTGCCGGATCCTTTTTCCACGGATTTTTTGCGCCCGAGCTTCTCGAAACGCGCGCCTATACGGAAGTAAGTATTATACCTGAGAGAGCGACGCGCAGCTTAGAGGGAAACGCGCTGGAAAGTTTGGCTCTGCTTTTTCTTTAGCGTGTGGAGAGCGATGCTCGGCCACGTGGACGGTTTATTTCTTGCTTTTTTTTTGTTTGGAATGCCTTTGTTCGAGGCGCCTTGTGTTTTGTATATATGCCGCGGATGGATTGTTATTTTTAACGGGGTATTTATACGTTGGGAATGAGGTTTTGGTGTTGGCGGTGTTTTGGAAGGTTGCTTGATAAAGATGAGTATGTGTGGATGTCGCGAGGGGATTGGGGATGGTAGTTTCGTCATTTTGCGCAACCTCGGAGAACAATGTTTTTGCAAAAGCTTCTATAGATGCGGGGAACCACAACGGCGCTGATTAGAGACGGATCGATGCAGCTGCTTTTTATGACAAAATACCGTTTGTAGATCGCGTAGTTTTGAATTGGTGACAAACTGAAAACTATAGTACTACTTATAGGCTCGTGAATAAAGCATGAATTTGACTAATAAATGATCAATCACACTTATAAATAAGTGCTGACAGTATAAATAACTTTATTGCTCCGAAATCCTCTCCCAACTACCCAATCCTTCCTACTCGCAACCAACCTTCCAAAAACCCTCAAGAAAACTCTTATTTCCTCCACCCACCAAAAAACCCCAAACCAAAAAAAAGCCTACGCGCCCTAATCTCTCCCTCGGATTCGAAACGCGCGCCAACGCGAGAGCTACTCACCGGGCGCACTACCGGCTGCCGCTTTTATATTCCGGCGCAGCCGGCAACGTCGCCAGCCTCTCGCCTTGCACACAGCTGCACTCGAGCCTCGCTCTCTCGGCCCCCGCACCCACACACACCGCTCTACAATACAGACACGTATACGCACCAACACAGCCAGAGAGCCGGTGATACACGTACACGCGCACTCCGCTTCTGACCAGTTCGCCGCCTCTCCGATATATACGTATAGGCGCGCTTGTCTCTCTCTTTCTACTAGCGTCGGGCGTCGCTTGTCCTTGTCTACGTCAATGCCACTTCTCCACTTATCAGCGCGCTCGCGCGCCTGGACTCTATATGTATATATGGCATTTCACGCGGCAGTCGAATGTGGAATCGAATTAATCGCCGAGCGGCGCTGATGACACTCTTTTTTTTAGTTTCTCGGAGTAGATTGGATTTTTGGAATTTTTTTTCTCGAATTCGGGTCGATGGGTTTTGGATAGCGCGTATATAGGAGCGCGAGCGCGTGCACGAGGTCAGCGTGTATGTATACGCGGCCGGCAAGTTCAAATGTGACTTTTTCGGTGCCGGAGCAACGCTGCTCCGAAATTTAATTCGGAGCAACGTTGCTCTAAAACGTAATTAGGAACGGGAAGTCAGAACGTTGGGTTGTTAGTGACAATAAATGCGTAGTTCTTTTGAATTGTCACTAGAGTAGTGTAAAGAAAAAAAAAACACATTCGAAATCTCAAACGCGTAATCGTTACTTTTAAGATTACGGCTGATAAAAAGAGCCGAGAGAGAAGCAGCCATCCGCGCGGATTCGCTCATCGATAATATTCCTCGGAAAGCGAGCGAACATGGAAATAATAACATTTCCCAAGCTTTAGCGTCGGCCTAACGAAAAATAAAACAATCGTCCTCTCTCTCTCTCCACGGCATCCCGCTAAAACGCATACAGCTATACACATAACCATCCACGGTATAGAATCCGGCCTATACAGTAGAAAACCAGCGAGAAAGAGAGAGAGAAAGAGAGGTGGAGAAGCGGCAGAAAGTCGGCATCGTTCTATAAGCCCTATATGCTAGTGTGTCTCTGCTCGGCTCCCTCTCCCCCTACCCACACACACACACACTCATAGCTCACATATTTGGCTGCAGCAGCAGCGGTCCCCCTCATCCTACCCCCCCGACTCTCCCTCGCTCCCACAGAAGCCACCCCCCTACACATCGGCTCTCTCTCGCGCGCGCTCGCACAGCCCCAACGGCAACGGCGTTTTCTCTCGCTCTCGCTTCCCCTACCGGCTTAAAACTACCGCCCCTACCTTCTCTCTCACTCGTTCCGTCTTTGTTTAACTAGAGGCTAGCTGACGGAAGCTGTCCTTGTCCTGCGGTGCACGTATAGTTGGTGGAGGGGGGGCTGGAGAGCGGGCCGACGCGCCGCTTGGTGCTGCTCCGTGCGGGCATTTCGCCGGAAACCGACGCCGCGCTCGGAGGACTCGAGTCTTCTCTCTCTCGCTCTCGCCCGCCCCGCAGTAGTCTCTCAGCTACCGTCCGACGACGTATACATATATATATATACATGTATATATACGTATGCTCAGCAGCGCTCTAGCACATACACGTAATATACACGCGTAGAGTGGTGTGTGTGTCACAGTGTGTAAGAGAGAGAGAGAGAGAGAGAGAGCGAGCACAGTGCTGCTGCTGCTGAAACTAAGAGAGAGAGAGAGAAAGAGAGCCAGTTGACGGACGGCCGAGTCTCGGTAAAGACGTATACCGCTCTGCAGAGTAGTAGTAGCTGAGCGCGCGTCCATAGGCACACGGCACGAGGAGGAGAGAGGACACGTAGATCGTATTATTAATATATAGACGTGGGAGAACGTTCGAGCGACGTTCTTTCTTTATTAATATAAGAGCCTAGAAGAGGTGCGACCCTCCTCATCTGTACGCTTAATCGTACGGCTGTACAAAAAAACCACACACACACACAAATACCATGAGTACCAAGGAAAACAGCGGTGAGGTCGCCGTCGAGAAGGTGACGGAGAACGACAAGCCCAACGCGGACGCCAAGTGCGAGATCAAGGGCATCAAGAGGGCGGCAGAGGTGAGTACACCATTTTTACAATTAATTTTTTTTCAACTTTTATCATTCGCGACTAGCTCGATCTATCCTATCTCTCGCGGCGAGCGCGTGCATGGCCGCAGCCAGCGAAACGAGAGCGCGCGCGCGCGCAACGATGACGCCTCGTGCTTCTCACGTCCTTCTACCATATCTCAAAAGCATCGCGATTTTTATTGAAAAAACATGTGCACGCGCGAAGATGTACTCGGCGCGCGCGCACCGGAGGATGGCCTGCACGCGCCGGCCGGCAGCGGAGCGGCGGTGTGTGCAAGTGCGCGCGCGACGACTCCATTTTCTAGCGCGGCTCTCTCTCTCGCGTCGCCTCCAACGCGCGACTTTATTCTCTCATTCTTTTGCTCTACCATCGCGTCGTGTTATTGACATGGTTTTTCGCTGCTGAGTCGCAGCCTCGGGCGTGTTTATAAGCTGGACGGGTGGGCTGGCTGGATTAAAGTGCGCTTGGCTGTCGCGCGCGGGGTAAAAAATGGCGCGCCGAGCGCCATGAGGCCAGGAGCGAGCGAGAGGGAGCGCGCCGCCGCCGAGCTCGAGCGAGCGAGCGCGAAAACTCGAAAGACTCTGAGCGGCATGCTCTCTCTCTCTTTCTCTCGCTGCGCTATCTGCTCTCTTGCCCGGAGACGCCATGCTTGCTCCGCTTTTTTCTCCCGACACTTGCTCCGAAATGGTTTTATTGTCTAGACGTAAACGCGACTGTTTGTAATATTCGTTATTAAATAGAGTGGGTACGTTGGGAGGAGAGAATAAGAAACGCGTGCCGAGATTCCAAGCGGCGCGTCGTGCCGCCATGTGCTCGAGCAGCTCTCTCGCTTGTTCGTTCATT
The DNA here is from genome assembly GCA_900480035.1 of Eupelmus urozonus. Classification (NCBI taxonomy): domain Eukaryota; kingdom Metazoa; phylum Arthropoda; class Insecta; order Hymenoptera; family Eupelmidae; genus Eupelmus; species Eupelmus urozonus. The sequence continues at coordinate 13,468 of UELX01003368.1, read as the reverse complement.
GATTCGGCACGCTGCCTCAGCTAGTCTATACATCAGCGATCTTACGCCGGCTGTTTGTTTATCCGCGCGATTCGCTCAATTGTCCCATCGATTTTCGGCCGCTCTTTGCCTATAGACACTCTAGCTCGCGCTAATGGCGCGAAGTCGGAGCGCTCGCTTGCGCGCGCGCGCGCGTTGGTTGAGTCCAAGGGACGCCGCCATTTTTCCCTCGCTGTCAGACTCGCCGCGCGCTCCTACATATACACAGCCAGCGGCTTGTAAGTATGCGCTGATGGAACAAACACGCCTGTCCTTCGCGAAAAGCCGAAAGCCAGCCGGGCATTGGTATAGTCGGACTCTAGCTCTCTCGCGTACGTAGATACATATAGGCGTGCGTTTACGAGGCCGCCAGGCGCGCGCGCGCGCCGCTCCATTATGGCCGACTAGCTACTCGTGTACGCACGCCGTATGAGAGAGAGAGAGAGAGAGACGGAGCGTCCCGCTGACTCCTTCATCAAGCCGCGCGTGAACACATCTCCGGCGCCTTTTTATTTTCCATCTCTAGCAATGCCTGACGCGCGTACTATAGTAGTACAGATAGCCCGGCTCTTTTATCTCGCCTCTCTTCCTGTCGCGTAATTGATCGATAATAATTCTCGGCAGCGCCGCTAGAGTCAGAGAGAGCGAGATGAGGATAATTAGACAGAGAGCGATTCGTCGATCTAGAGAGATGGACGTCGCTTCTTCCTCCTCGCGCGCATAATAATTGTTTACGAAACACGGAGAGCGCGCGCCTCCGCCGACGCCGCCATCGCTTCTTCCTTCTCTCTCCTTCTCCCTCGCACGCGCCGCACGCTCTCGTTCCCTTCTCTCTCGCTCGCTCCGCGTTTAAGGTATAGCATTATATATATATACGAACCTTCGAGAAAACATCGCGCAATTTTTCCACTCTTAAGCTTTTCCGCCCCCACTCTGGGCGCTTGGTGCGCGCGCGCGACGGACGCCGCGAGGCGCGCGGACACACCAGGCGTATTTATAGGGGGATGATGATGATGATGAGCCCCCGCAAGCGAGGGAGGGAGAAGGGAGAGCGTGAGTAGCCGGCGAGCAGCGCGACGCCGGCAGGCTTTTCCCTCCGAAATCCACCGGTCGATTCTCGCGCGCTCTCTTGTAGTGGAGCGCGTCGCTCTCTCTCTCGCTTCTTTCTTGTTCTGCGTAAGCGTGGGCATGGTTTGATAAACGATGGTAGAAGTAGGATAGAGATTGTATTCTAAAATGTTTATTAAATTTAGATTGTTGAATCCGCGTATTATTGTAGACGCAGCATCTCGGCCGCGCTCGCGGTACTCAGAGTCACGTGGACACGCTTGTACTATGTAGAGTATATAGCGCCAGGAGCAGGCTCCGTGTCTGTTGTCGTCATTTGTGCCCTCTCTCATTCTCGCGGAATGGTCCTCCTTCCGCGCTCCGAATCGATATAAGAGAGCCTCTCTCCATCTCTTTCTGCTCCTCTCGTACCGTTTTGGAGCACGAGACAAGATGCTTGTTTGCGCGGAACAAATGCTGGAAATAATGAGGGCCTTTCCCGAAACTACAGCCTCCTACATCGCTCGCTTTCTCAAAATCCGACTTGCAACGTAACGCAAGACGACGGGTAAAGCGAGCATTACTCGCTTATCAAGTAACCGTTGCCGTCTATTTTTTATCAGCATTCCTCCCTTTTTTTTATTCTCACGGTTATCTCGCGAACGCTCTCTCTCTCGTTCTCGTCTCGGCGCAACGAGACGGCAGATTTCCGTGGAGATTATCAAAAACGAAAAAAAAAAGAAAAAAGGGGAAGCGAGAAAGAGATGCACGCGTAGTGCCAGAGTAGGGGAGCCGACGAACAGCCAGCGTTATCTCGGCGCCGCTTTGCGAGAGAAGGACGCGCGAGCGCGAGTTTCCCGCACGAGGGGAGGAGAAGGGGAAGGACTTTATACACACTATATTCTCTCTCTCTCTTTCTCTCTCTCCCGCTCGTTCGTAGTCGGTCGGTTACGTGATATTTGTGGAAACGGCCATGTTTTTGTACCGAGCCGCCCGGCGCGCGCGCGTTCTCTCTCTCTCTTGCCTTCGACACGCGGCGCTCTGGCGGACGAAGACGGAGTCGCGCAGGCGGGAAATGCCGCTCGCGATGCAGCAGGGTGCTTCTACAAGAAGCGCGTTCCGCGTTCCCCTCGTCTTGTGGAGCCTGCCAGTAGCGCGGCTAGTTACAGCGGGAACGACCAATCGCGACCGAGAGAAGCCAGTAGCGCGCAGCTCGCATTTAGACCGGAAAGAGCCGCCACGGCTAATAGCTTGCCAACCAAATGAGCATATTACCGTATAGGCAGCGAGTCAAGGCCGCCAGCCAGAAACGGAAGGCGCGGAACGCGAAACGAAGCTCGCGCAGCCAATGGCGAGTGAGCTTTCATCCGGCCAGGATTTTTCGTCGTTGTAAGCTCGTCCGTGATTGGCCCACGGGAGATAAAGAGCGATGAATTTCGCTGCTTCATTGCTTCTATTTTTTCCTTCATAAAGCGCACCCAAGGCCTCGATTCTTTCTCGCGTTCCTCCGGGTTCCCGCGCGCGCTAGTCAAATCAAGCCACTTCCCTTTCCGGGCGCGCGCATCTGCTCCAATGCAGAAAAGCCCTAAGCGGGGCCGCCCGCCGCCTCTTCATTCGAGTCGATTCAAGCCAGATACGGATCGATGTTCCCCTGGCCTGAATTGCGAGCGGCAGACATTGTCGTCGCCTAATTACTACCACTGCCGCACACCCACACCCTCCCCCCCTTTCCTTGGCACCTCCTTACTCTCGCACGCGTGCTTACTCCCCCGTTCATTATTTATTTACGTACGCGCGTAGTTTTTTTTCTTTATCGCTTCGGTTTACTTTATGAACGGACGGGAACCGCATATCGATCTTTATAGTAGCCGCACACCTCGGCGGTAAGTGAATTTAGGGCCGCGAGGAAAACGAGCGCAGTGAATCAACAAAAAAAAGTAAATTGAATTTTTTTCGACTATAAACTCGTGCAAAATTGTTCAATAACGACTCTCGGCTTCTGCGATCTCGAAACGAACGCGGCAAAAAAACAATCGGACGCGTCTCTCGTTAACGAAATTCCAGGGTGCAGAGGCAGGACCGGCGCGCGCCGGATCGCGATAGGCAGCGACGCCGGCAGCAAAGACAGACAGCTTTGGGTTATCTGGCGGGGACCTTGTTATTGGCAATGGCTCGGCCCGCTCTCCCCGATAGTCTCCGTATATCCGTGTAATACGCGAGAGAAAGACGGAGACAAGCGCGAGAGAGGCGATATGTACTACGCGAGCACACGCGCTCTCTCTCTGTGTGTGCCTATACAGGCCGAGAGCGTCGTCAAGCGGCGACGCCACTGTCGCCTTTCGGAGCACGCCGAGGCCGAGCTTGTGCTGTAAAAACTGATTTTTTTCATTGGGTTTTTTGGAATTGAGGCGGGATGAGATTTTGAGATTGTCGGTTGAAGGGTGATTTGGGGTCGTTCGCTCTAGTTTGCTCCGAAATGATGGGCCGGCGGAGCGCGAGAGGAAATTGTTTATCGGGGCTTTGATGAGGAGATAGAGTGTTTCGCAATGGAAGTTGTTGATTTTCGAGCTTCGGATTTTTGTACTTTTGACTGATGCTCCGAAATGTAATTTCTCCGCGAGACCTAGTATTGCTCCAAAATGATTATTAATTCTAACGTTACATAATCAATTATCAATTCAAGTGCTTTCTCAATTCTCATCGGAATTTGACTAAACATCGCGACACACCACTCGATTACCCGGAATCCATCTTTCACAGCCTTATCCTTACGCGTGAGAACCAGTCCCACCTCTCTCCTCAAAAAAAGTTTTCTCAACCGAAAGGAAAAACGCGGCGCGCGACGAATGGCCGGAAAAGCCGGAGGAACAATGGCGTCTAAGGCGCAAAAGCGCCGGAAAAGCGCCGGAGTAAATTATGCATCGAACACCTACGGCCTAGCGCCTAGTTATGCGCGAGCGCGCGCGTGCGCTCGAAATTTCTCCGATAAACGTTATATATGCACTCATACACATGCCTATGGCTCTCTTCTTTCTCGTGCTGCCGCTATGTATGCCGGCCGAAAAGCGCGCGCGCACGCGGGCATTGACGGTCTTCTCCCTATATGCGGCCCTCTCCCTTCTTCTTCTTCTTCTTCCCGCCAAAAAAAGCCTTCTGCTTCGTAGCCCGCGTCTTTTTCCATCCCCGCCCTCTCGCTTAGAGAAGTGGCTGGAATAGAGGTCGGCTTTGCCCGGAGCGCTTGATTAGAAATTTTTAGATATCGTTCTCATTATACATCGTAGTTTCGTTATCAAAGAAAGAATCATCTATGAGTATATTTTTGCAAAAATCATAGACACCCTTTATGGACTCGACGTAATAACGTCCCATCGAAATGCCGAAGCTGGAGGAATTCTCAGGGCAACAATCGGCCGCTCTTTAGCTTTGAGCACCCCTTGACGGCGCGGCTGCTCGGCTCGCTGCGCGCGCGCGCTCTCCGCGTTGTATATACTCGAGAAAGAGAGAGACCGAGAGCTCGGGCACCAATCGCGTGTAGCTTCGCTTCCCCATTGCCTCTCCTTCCTCGCCGCAACGAAGAGAGCCAGCTTTTTCTTTACACCAATCACAAGTCCAACTTCATTCCCGTTCGAACAAAAAAAATCTCGCTTCGTTCCTGTAAATCCCGATCGGCCTTAACTGTAAAAATCGTCAGGTCTCGAAAGAAAAAAAAGGAACGAGGCAGCGTCATCGGCACCTTTTCCCGAAACGCCAGTCTTTTACGCCCTCTGCGCTTCTTTCCCTCCCTCTGAACGCCGCTGCGCTACTGCGCGTAGTTAGGTGTATATATACGTGTGCGCTTGCGCCCACTTCCTCTCTCTCTCTCTGCACTTCCTCTGCGCCGGCTGCTTTTGTATGCGCCTGCCTGGCTGTATCGAGTGGAAGTCGCGCTCCTTGCCTGTGCAGTGCACTCTCTGCCCCCTTCCTCCTTCTATTCACGCTGCGGTTTGCCATCCTTTGAGTGAAGGAGGCTCTTCTTTTTGTTCGAGCTCCCGGGAAGCGGGAAAAAATTTCGGGAAATTTTCGAGAGACGCTTCTTGATTATTGCTCGAGATGCTTAGCTCGAAGAAGCCGATATTCGCGCGCTGTTTGTATAGCTAATCGAATCGATTCGATAACAAGTGCTGCTACGACGCGATGAATGCCGTTTTAAAATCGAGTATCAACACAATAGAGAAGCAGCCGTGTTTTTCTCCTCTTCGCCTAGATACTTCTAATGCCTCTCTTAGAAGCTTTCTTGAACCAAATAACTTTTTTTCATATCGATGAAAAAGTTACTATTCAACTTGACAATACTTAAAAATTGTCCGTTACTCATTTACAATTAAAGAACCCATCGAACAAAATATCCGTCTCCCTTTCTCTACGCGTACGTTAGACTCGATCCAACGACCCCCCCGAAAAATTTCACCCTTGCACTGAACTATAGCGGCATGTACGCCGGCCGGCCGGCACGCCAAGCGCTCCGCGTAACAGTATATATGCGTGTACCTTCTGCGCTCGGCTTTTGCCCTTTCTCTCTTTCTCGTTACCTCCTGCTTTTGACGCGCCAGCGAAAGGGGTAGTATAGCAACGAGAGAGAAAAAAAGCCGAAAACTCGCTCCCTCCGCTCGCTTCCGGCTCGCTCTCTTTCGCGCGGTTGTATCGGACGGGTTGGGATTTGCTTTTTAAGGGTATGTGCGCGTGCGATTTTTTATAACGTTTGTCTCGAATTTTCAATGAAAATATTCTTTCTAGTTTAAGTAAAAGACGATGCCGTTACTGATGAATCTCATTTTTAAATTTCAGGAGAAGAACGACGAACCTAAGAAACAGAAGAAGGAGGAGAACGGTGACGGTGAGGTTGAGGAGGATGAAGTTGACGATGAGGTTGAAAATGACGAAGAGGAGGTCGAAGACGAGGAGGAAGATGAGGATGGTGAAGACATCCCAGAAAATGAGGACGACCTAGATGAAGGTAAATTTATCGTTAAATTTTTACTGTAACTATCGATTATGTGATTAAATATTTTTCAATTGTTGAATTATTTAAAAAAGAGGTTTTAATATAATTATGCTAATGATTGTTCAACTTGGTTTTACAGAAGACGATGAGGAAGATCCAGAAGCAGAGGCAGAGGGAGAGGTGGACGACGAGGAGGACGACGCATAATGAAGGAGCGGAGAGCCGCGTGTAAGTAAGAAGGGAGGTGGAAGAGCCCGACGGTGTGCCCGCAACCTCGTCGTCCTCGTCGTTGTCGTCGTCGTCGTTCGTCGGCAGTCCTCTCGAGCAAAACACTTACTCTCATATTGAGTGTATTGGTTTTAAGCACACCAACGTTGTTGACGAACACCTGTCGGATCAATCTCCTCCCGATCTCTGCAAACAACATTTCAACCTAATCAGCAACACAGCAACAACAGCATCGTCGTTTTAGACACCTTGCCGGAGTTGCGTTGGGCCGACACATTAGAGAAAACAAACAAAAGAACACCTCACCACCACCATTATTTTCATCCTTCCTACATACACACGCATCAAGATGTAGAGTAGCGAATTAACAATTCGAAATTCAGTCAACCTACTGTTCCTTCAGTTAATGTCCTTTGTCGTCGGTCTCGGCGCCCTCGCAATTCTGGCCTCCTAGCCTTCACCAAATACTTGCTAGGTCGTTTGACGGATAAAGAAAAAGCTAGAAGTTCGCCCCTTCCTCCGTAAGACACGAAATGTAAAGGGATAATGCGTTGTGAGAGACCCTTTAGGTCGCTATTTACACACCTTTTTTGTAAGTCTACTATTGTAACTTCTTTTTTTCCCCTTGGACGGCTACTGCTACGTTCACGAATGTGTCTTTCTTTTTTTTAATGAACGACAAGAGCAGCAACAGCAGCAGCAAACTTAGAAAACAAATTAACAGAAACAAATAAAACGTTAGACAAATAGCAATGCATATTTATCTTTATCATCTTGTACGTCTTAAATTTCACATACACATATAAAACACGTCTGTGAATTCACACGCCGAACTTTACTTTTGGGATTGTCTCCTACATTTTTTCTGCCGACTCTCCGTCTACGGCGGATCTATCGTTTTCTTTTTGTCCAAGCCAACTCGTCGAACGTAACTTGAAAACAAAAATCTGGTATTTGCCGTCATCTGGCTTTTCTTCGCGGGACAGTTTTATAACGAAAACTTATTTAAGATGTAAGGAAAAAAGCTCTATTGTATTTAAATAGTGTAAAATGGACATTTGTGGGTGATGATTTTTTTTTTACATTTGAAAATCAATTTTGCGTTTGTAGTTCAACGAATGTCTCTCACCTAGTGCGCGCATGACTGAGTTTTTCTTATTATTTTCTCAAAAAAAAATCGTTCTTGTCTTCTCTTTCCGTTTATTGTCAATTGTCGGGTTTATCGGCAAAAAATGGTATGTGTAATTAAACGATTGATTAAAAAGAAAAAAATACACTTGAGAAAGTTGACACACGCGCGAACAGCAAATAAATTTGATAATCTGTGCGGTAAGCCATCGGGCAGGCAACCCTGTGTGGTGCATGAAAATCTGAATGAATTGCTGAAAATAGCTTTTATTGAATTTAACAGAATGATATTGGATTTTAACAACAAAATCAAGCAATCGAAGTATGTAACTAATTCTGGTACTTTTAACAATGATGTGCTCGCCTGTCTGTTGGAGCCGCCGAATTGAATGTTTTAAATGCGATGCTCGCGCCGGGTAGTGTGGATGAGAAATGTATGACTTTAACATTGCATAATAATTATACATAGCATGTATAAAGTTATGGAATAAGGAACAATTTTATTATTAATGCTAATAATTGTAAACGTAAACGTAATGCGGAGAGGTTGTTATACACACTTTTAGACACTTGGGCATATTTCAGAATCGGGGGGAGAGGATTGGATGATGCGTCGGCGAACTCGCAACAAGATGAACTTAAAAAAATAACGATGCAATTTATAGTAAAAATAAAACTGTATTTTGATGAGAGTTAAGCGCGCGAACACGATCAGACACTCCGCATTGATGAACTTACCTTGTTTTTCTTTTTTTATTGTCCGAGATTTAAAAAAAAACAAATAATGATGTTTTTTCGACATGCATATATTTACTTGTTATAATTGTGATTGTAATACCTATCCATCAGTAAACGAGAGAGAGGATTGGAATGTTCTATTGTATATTTTCTGACGAACTGCAATGTATAAAAAAAGTAACAGCGATGTTATGGACGTATGAAATTGTGTATTAAAATGAAATTTCACGAAGAAAACAATGGATTAATGAATGGAGTATGATAAAAAAAGAAAATACAGATACAAAAAAAAAGAAAATAATATACGCGACGAAGTTCGAAGGTCCCACGAGAACTCTCCCTGTTTCGAGCGTAATTTTTCCAGTTGTAAGCGTATAAAAAAAAATACACACATACACAACATGGTGTATTGCGCGATCGAATTGTATACTTTTTATTTAAATGTGCGACAAGTAAGAATATAGAGCGCGCGCGATTATTTGAAATAAAGAAGAACGATTCAAAGATCCTTTTTTATTTTTCATCGCTATCATTTCTGTTTTTTTTCTCTCGATTGCACGCTTGACGTCCGCGCGCGCTCGCGCCCCACCGAGCGTCCGACGAATTTTTACTTTACCAGGTATACACATCGCGATTGTGTCGCGCTTAGGAGCGCCGCTCGTATCGAATTTATATTTTTCTTCCAAAAAATAGTATCGCAAATAAAAAAAGTGCAAAGGTTTCTTTCAAATGATAAAGCAGTAATGAAAAGTAAACTATATATATATATATATATATATCGGCTGCGAGCGTCGCCGAGTGGATCGTTTCGATGTGATTTCGAAGTGAAAAAGCTGAGCTCCGCTCGGTTTCGCTCGCCGTGGCCATATAATCGAACGATTATGCTTTTCCGAGTTACGTAGCCAAGAGATATTGTAATAATAAATGAAGCCGAGAGATAAGGTCGCCGCGCTCCTATCAGCGACCGTGTGCACACAAAATTTTTAAGTCGCGTCGCGATTGAGCCAAGAGTTAAAACGAAAATTCGTCCCGCCGTACGTTAATGTGTACGTTCTTGATATTATTTCCTTTCGCACTGGTCCCGACCAGTACATTTTTTATTATAAAAATAACATGGCGATGATGAACAAACAATTTAAAAACAGCGGCAAAAAAAAAGAATCAATTGACGAATTTATATACATTGGAATATAATGAATGAAAAAGAAAAAGAAATAAAGTTTAAAACGTAAGTTTTTTCAATAAAGGAAGAAAAGAAAGAAAAAAAAATAGAGTATGCGTATAAGCAGACAGAATAAAAAAAAATTATAATTATTAAATGACGATGGAATAAGAGTTAAAAAATAATAATGGGTGATGAGACATTGCGGTTACGATACCATTGTACCATAGCTGCATAATTAAATAAAAGTAACGATAATTCGAACGCGATGAGGATGTGTGTCCCACGTTTTAATGTACAAATATTTTCGAAGATGGTAGTTAAATAAAGCGCAGTTAGATCGGAAGACGAAAATCCAATTCGTTCCCGTGAGTATATAACTAGCTATAAATACATTGGCTTTATTTATTTTTCTCTTTATTTATCTCTCAGTATTACACGCATGCATATTTATTTCACTCAAAATATATACATCTCTAAAAAAAAAAGACAGTACCCTATTGAAAATTTTCAATCACGACTGGAGCAGCAACAGCACTTTTAACAACTCAAATGATCGAAAAGCCTCATAAACGCGCAGGGCACGCGAACTGTAACGAAAGAAGAAAAAAAATCCTTTCTCGGTACGCCCGATGACCTCGTTTATACGCCGCGCGACAAAATTCGCAAATAACGCCGCGCGATTACGTAATCGCAGAGCATAAAAACGAAACCGATCAAAGCGCTTGATTTTCGCGCGCTCGCAGCACAAGTGGAAACACGACACGGAAGGTGTGCGATAACAATTAAGGAGAAACGCCTCGATCATAAAACTCGCTATTTTTTCTCCGGCTAACTTTTGGAATTACATAAAAGTTCGCATAACGTCGCACGTCCGGCTGAACATATTTTTTTTTTTTTTTTTTTTCTGTTTCCACAAGAGTGGGGTTCTCTATATATTTATTTTATCATTATTTGTAGAGTCGCGCGATAGTTTGAGAATCACTGCGCGCGTCGTTGAAGTAGGTAAGTATATATATGTGTAATGTGTGATATAGGTACGAATTGTGTTATATAGTTCTCGTGGATAGCCGCTGCTCTGTCTCGCTCTGGATGCGGCGGAGTAGCTTGCGCGAAAAACTTGTTTATTTCGAGAGAGGAATAAATAGATGTATATCGATCGCTCGGGGGATAAACGTAAGAATAGAGTATATGGATATACTAGTTGAGGCTATCTTGATTTGATTAGAGTGCTTTTATTTTTGGTACTTTTAATTATTAATTAGCGCGACGCTGTTTTTTTGATAATGCATTTACGTTTTTATTAAACTGCGTGTATCTCTTGCATCCGAGCCGAGAATGTCGTTTTTTTAGTGTTTAGAAAGAATATCTACTTGTTAATAAAATTAGCGCTTCTAAAATGATAGTAAAATAACACTAGTTATTTTTGTACAAATAAATTCTAACTTGAGATATTAAGTGATTTTAGTACTACTTCGATAGCTTCGAAATATTTTATCGCGACGTTACATCATACGTAGCGTAACAAACAAGACAAGTCACGCGTGCAAAATTTCTGATAAATTTTCTACTCCTTAAATTTCATTTTTTCAATTCGCTCAAGGATCATCAACCCTACCTTTTTACTCTAAAAGACATTAAATTATCAATCGCGAATGCCTAGCCATTATTAACCATTCAAAATGTAAAAGCGTTTCGATCTGACAATAAAAGCAAGATAAATAAAAGAGCCGCGCGCATGCGCCTTTTTTTGCAAAAGAGCACGGTATAAGTTATACTTTCGACTATAAACGTGACGTATACGTATTCCAGCGAAATGTGGAGCAACAGTCAATTCGAGGGGCTGTTTTTAGCGTTTAAGTGGCGCTCACTGATTGGCTGCTTCGAGTATATACAGGGGATGTTACGAAACCCTTTCGCCTTGATAATACAGGGCTATATCAACGCGCGGGTGACTATCGATTAGCTTGAACGAGACTTTTTTAATTTAAAAAAAGCTTATTAGACACAAATTTTCGATTAAAATGTTTATTTTAAAAGTGTATTCATTTTATTATTTGTCGCTCAACGTACACCAAGCTCCGGTCGTGTGAATTCTATTTAGTTACAAAACAAGCGCGCTTTTTCAAACGTCGCCGGATAAAATTTCAATCTTCGGCGCGTAATTAAAGAAGAGAAAAATAATTATTGAAATTGAAACGAGCGCCTGAAAAAATGAATGCCCGCCCGCAGCACGGTTTAAATGGCTGTCAGACGCAGGCGCGCCTGCCCAACGCATCTCGAGCCTTAACTTTGTAAAATTCGTCGAAAGGGAAATTTTGGAAATACTTTGAGCCTGTTTCAGCTCTGTATATACCTACATCAAGGAGGCAACGTAGGTACATGAGAAAAAATGAAAAACTTTAGATTTCAAGCTAAAAAAGGAATATAAAGATATTTGGAGCTCTAGTAAGCATGGCCGTTCGCAGTTTTGAATAAAACGCGGGAAATGATAAATTAGTAGAAAACCGCTTCATAGCAATACTTAAAGGGCTTAAGCGCATAAAGAGGCCGAGTCTATTTTGAAAAGAAACCTTTTTTGACTTGGAGAAATTGATATTTTTGAAAATACTTTCAAAATCAATTAATTCTCGAATCAATTTTAAAAAATTTAAATTTAAATTTTTTCATTACTTATTTATTTATTATATTTTATGCCACTCTAACATCAAAATCATAACTTTAAGATGATTTTTCGGCTCTTGTGGCATAAAATTCGGTTCGATACTGGTGCGTAAGGTGATTTTTGCCTCGTACGACTTTTCACAAACAAACGTCTCACAAGGCAAATAACCACCTTCCACACCCGTATCGAAATGTATACTATTCTATATGTATTTAAAAATGCTATTAATACTATTTAACATTATTTTCCATGAGCATTTGACAATAAAGTTGTTATTGTTATAACAAATTTTCGTGTTTAACGAAATTTGCGTGTCAGTGGGAATCAAAGGGTTGGAATTAGGTATAGGAAAATTAAATGACAAAAATCTTGGTAATAAATCTGTATTAAGTAAGTAAAAAAATGATTTATTTCAATTACTAAAATTCATGTAAACGCCTCACCTAAAATTTTTCTACTAAGGAATCTATTGAACTCTCTCGTACCTACATTTCTTATTATTCTTTTAATTAAAATTTAAGTTTGTGGCAATAAATTTGCAATCAAAATGCAATTATAATCAGCAGTATTTCGTTTCTTTTTTATTGGCATGGCTAAAATATCTTAAAAAACGTCATATTATAACACTAGCTGTAATATTTGAATACAAATAATCAAAAGTCAAGATGATTCTTTTATCTTTTGATTCAAGAATTTATTTTCTTCAGTGTATAATAAATAAAATTTATTAAGCTAGAATTTAAAAAATTTCATTACACATCATTACATAATAACAATAATAAATATTTTTAATATTTTATAATATTCGTCTAATATTTTTTTCATTATGTAGCCATTACTTTTTAAAGTATTTTAGACATAAAGTAGAATATTTTTCAATTCCTATTACCCATATGTAGCAGAAGTTCTTCTAAATAAGAATTTGTATGCTGCACGTGATGTGATTCGGTAGAAGCTCTCGGCATTGAATAGTCTAAAAAATACATTTTATTTTTATTAGAAATCGCATAATTAATTAGAATCAACTAAGATTTATTTCCTAGTAAAAATATTTTCTACCCTTATGGAAATATAATTGTAAGAAATTGTAAGGTTTTGTAGGTTTCTGTAAGTTTTTGTAAATTTTTGTAAATTTCTGTAAGTTTCTGTAACTTTTGCATCGATTTCGGACACTTCTTACGATAAGTTACAAAAACTTACAGAAACGTACAATTTCTTACAGAAACTTATAAAAGCGTACAATTTCTTACGAATCCTAACGATTGTAATTTTGTTACCCGAAAAATATTTTACACATTTTTACAAAAACTTACAAAAACTTACAGAAAGTTACAGAAACTTCCGAAAATTTACATTCTTTTATAAAAACATACAGTTTTTTACATTTACTATTTTTTTGCAAATAAGTAAAATTATTAAACAATTTTCGCAATCATAAGAAATTATAAGATATTGTAAGGAATTGTAAGTTTCTGTACATTTTTGTAAGTTTCTGTAAGAA
>UELX01003367.1:0-23916 GCA_900480035.1 Eupelmus urozonus | reverse complement strand
GCGAAAGCTCACTTCGGGTCATGCTCGCGAGGTATTATTTTTCCTCCCTTTTTTCTCCCCATGTTCCTTTCTTTTTTCTTTCTGACCACGCGAATCATTTATTCTCGGGACGCTCGTTTGATTAATGACGAGAAGTTCTCTTATTTCGGATCGGATTACGGAATATCCCGCGCGCGAGCGCATTAATACATCGAGGAAGAAAATTGCATTATGAGCGATTTTGCTTGTAGCTGCGCTGCGATCCATTTTCTGAGTGAAGTGTGTCAAATCGAAGATGGATTTAGGCAGCGTCGGGGCTTAATCGTGATATTGGCGCTATGAAAATTAAGCACGCTTGAATAATTAATTTTTAAGGGTTTAGAGGTGCGTTTGTTTTTTATGGTAATCGATACAAGCGCGGTCCGGAGAGTCTGGAGTAGATAGCGCTGAGCAAATTTATAATTTAGGATGTTAATGTGGATTTGTGCGATAGGTTCTGCTGTAATGTTGTCGGGCTATTGTTGTTGTTGGTGTTATTACCGTTGGGGGTAGCGTAATGTTTGGCTTCTCTGTACATATTGTAGCTTTCCTATACATAATGTAGAACGTCAAATAAATTATTTATTCGCGGATATATAGTATTGAAACGCGGGAATAAAAATTCTGATAATATGTAGGTATTATTTATGAAAATTGACTATGAAGGTATATCTTATAATGTGCTTAAGAAATATAAAAACCGTTTTTTACTGTTTTTACTGTTTTGCATTAACTTTGCAGTGAGGAGTATTATAACGTTGCATTAATAATTATACCTTAAAAGCATATTTATGTTTCATCGCACAATAGTTATTAATTATTTTAGACTTCAAAGTTATGTTCAACTTTGACCGTTGATGTAAATCTGCTCTAACTTTTTCTCTTTTAATTAACAATGTTTCATAACGCTGTTTTATGTTATCTTATGTTTATTAAGTATCGTATTTATTATTTCGAGTTTTCTATTATTTGAACGAACGTTCACGAGCTTGTCTTTTCATGAACCGTGATATGATTTTTCAGAAAGAAAATTTGATATTCCAAAATTTTACATTACTAAAATTTTGTGCAGAATCTCTGAATGCATAAATGTTTGTGTTTTACATTATGGATTAACTCGCAAAAAAGAAAATTTAAGTTTGACAGTTCATATATTAATATTAAAATAATGTAACTGTCGCTATCGGAAACATGTGTGTAATAAAAAAAAAAGAAATTAATATTTATATGATAGCATTACATTAAAAATGACGAAATCAGCAAAATTGAACGCATGTAGAAAGGAACAAAAAATGGTCTGTAATAACATTTTAACTGGTTTCATTTTTTTTCGTTTATTAAAAATAAATATTTCCTTTTCAAATTAAAAACGCACCACTCTAATACCTAAAACACAAACCAAACCCACACTACCTCCCTACAAAAAATTACCAAAGCCGCAACTCCAATCTCTCTCTCCCACCCTCCTTAAAAAAAAAGCTCCCCGACACAAAAACTCCCTCTCTTCAAATTTCGCATACCTGCTCTCTAAAAAACCCTCCATCTGCGAGCGATAACCCCGCCATACACCTCGTCGAAAAAAAAAGAGACTCGCACCTCGCGAACGAATTACTCTTAACTCCGGGTGTCAGTCAGCTTGCCAGTGACTGCTGCAGCCCGGCAGCTTAACTCTCGCGCTCGAAAACACGCGGCCCAAGAGAAAAATCGATCGCCGCGCAATCCGTCAGAGGGCTCGAGCTTTCGGCCCTCTCTCCCGCCTATTTATAAAGCTCGATACTGCGCGTGCCTCTATTTACGCGCGCGCGGCCATTCAGAGCTTTTTGCACTTCCCGGAACTCTAATTGGATGATCCCGGAGGCTCATTCGGACGTCATTCACGTCTTGCGTCGAGCTTTTCTTTTTCTTTGTGGCTGTATCACGGGCTGTGTCTAAAAGCTTGGGTGCATGGCTGAAGCTCAATGTGTCGGTCCTTTTTTTTTCAATCTGTTGCTCGCTCGAGTGTCTTCTTCTTTTTTCGAGGCGCCGGGTATATATGGAAATCGCTGCTTTGTGGGACGCGCGCTGGGAAATTGATGCCCTCGCGGAGGAAAAATCAATTTCAGGACGCGCTTTTTGACTTTGCCGGGATGTTTTTTCTTTCTTTTTTTTTTTATCTTTGGAGCCGCGCTGTAAAAATGCAAATTATTTTTGTAATTTGGAAGGGGGAGTCTGGCGCGATGTTTAGATTCGATGAGTATATTGTGATGGGATTTCAAGGAGGGGGGCTGAATAATTTATGGAGAATTAAACTTTAAGCTTATTGAATTTTTGACACTGATTTGTGCGTTTACGCACAGATTGTAATAATTTTATTTTTGAAATTAATGCTCTGTATTTACAAAATAATGTGAATTTATGTAATACAGTTTAATCAGATTAACGCAGCTGGCTTGGTTTTTATTAATTCCTTCATTATATTCCGGGCTTGATGTGCAGAATGTTTACAAAGCACATTTTGGATGATTAATGAATATATACTGTAGTGATATTTAGGTAATATTGCATATTTAATATGTTATTAAGGATTTACAGTGTGCCAGAAGCGAGACGGTTTCAAAGAATTAATATTCATAAAAAAGTATTTTAATACCGCTGTCACTTTAAATAAATAAGTTTGAAATAACAATTCGGAGATTGCGATTGAGGCAGTTTTACTTAATCGTTCAGAGAACATTGTTATTTGAAATAACGGAACATTGTGGTTGCGTTATTTAGTAATCTCTCATGAATATTTTCCTTTGTTAATGGATATGAAACAAGTGCTATTGTATGCAAGCGAAAACAAGTGCGGTGCAAACATTTGGACAATGTTAAAGTTGTGTAAGCCCCGCTGCATATGCTAATTAAACGTTGAGTATGATTTAAATTGTGCTGGATTTATCTACTGTAATAAGCATGTATATTAATTTCGTTTAAGGGGATACCATACTGGGTTTTTATGGACCGAGCTAATTTTTGACTATTAAAAAAATATGTTGCTGTGTATGTATGTAATCCAAGAATTAGTTGCCTTCCAGAGTAATATACTTTATCTTCGTGCAAAATTTCGAATTAATATTGCGAAGCTTTAGTAATGATATTTAAACAAACCTTTTTAATTGCTTTATCATAAGAAAATTTTATTATTGTTCAAAAGAATTTTGTTAAATGCCGTCCTCAGAGACTTTGCAATGTTAACTTGAAAATTTACACGGTGGTAGAGTATGGAACACATTAGTAACCTTATATTTATATAACAATATTGTTTTTAAATAGCCAAAATACTTTATTATTTGCATAGTTTATAACGTATAGTAGAACTATAAACATTCCGTTTTAAATTAATGCCTCGTACAAAATAATATTAAAAAAAAACTATTTTTTTAAAATCACGAGCACTATAAATCCACGTATAAAAATTTTCCTCGTCCTGTATAATAAAACACACGTATCTCTACCTCTTTAATCTCTAAATAGCAAATACATTTTTCCAAATAAAATATTCATAGAAACATTAAATAACTCTCCACCAGCTCCGAAATATCCCAAAATTCCCACAATCGAAAAAACGGAAAAAGAAAAATGCTAAACCCTCCATCCTCCCGAATAAATAATTAATTCAGTGTTTGACATCGAAATAAAAAGAGCCCCAGCCCGACCGCAAACACTTTCAGACTAACCCGGCTGCATAAATCCCCCGCGAAACTTTCGTCCTCGCATCGCTCTCCCCCTAAATAATTCAAAACTTGGAGAAAATCGTCTACCCTCACCCAGCACTCGAAAATCGAGAGAATAGAGCCTCGCGGAAGCGGCCTATCCAGCGCACAATATCGGCTCACACGTAAGAAGACTCTCGTCATCATCGACTGTCAATGCTCCGGAGCATCATTATGCGACTGATCGGAGCTAGGCCCTAGGCGCGTGCATCTAGGCCTCTCCTTTTTTTCCTTCGCTTTTGCTCGCTCGCAGCTTTCTGTATACAGTAGCGGAGGAGCCCGAGGCCCTGGCTAACGATGCCATTGTCAGCGCTCCAGCCATTATGCGCATCCTGAGCGCCAGCGCGTTTTCAATCTCTCGCCCCCCTTTTTTCAAGCCCGGAGTCGTATATATATATATAGGTGCGATTGAGAGATAGGCGCGAGAGACGTTTACGCGTGTGGATTCTGGAGAGGCGAGTATAAAACAAATTATCGATTGTCCCGGTTGCCGATGCGCCTCTCTGTGTGTGTCCTCCGTCGCGACGAAATTGGAGAGACCGAGGGAAAGTTTTATTGGGGGATGAAGTGTTAATTATGGAGGATCGAAGGAGAATGCTCGAGAGGTGATACACGTTGCTACTAAGATACTTGATACACGAGAATTGTCTTTTTTTTTCATTCAAGTCGTGCTTTTATTTTAGAGGAGTTTCGGACTATATAGTTTGATTATCGGTTTAATAAATTGATTTTGGTAGCGGCGATATGCTCGCTTCATTATGGCTTCGTTTAATATTAAAAGTATTGGATTTCCATCGGGACGGTCCGAGCGCGGATTCCTCTTTATTATATCAAAAGTGATTATTGCGTTAAAGCGTCAAATCGTCCTACGAATTTATCGGCATTTCTGCCAATCCGCGCGCCGCGATGCTCTCTTTAACGAGCCCCAGCTTGCGAACAAATAATTAACAGGCTACAAAGTACGGCGTCAATGTTTTGCTGTGGGGATGAATGGTCTATTTTAGTTATTTATATGCGCGGATTGATGATATTAAAGATGTTTCTTTAGTATGAGATGTTGACGCCTGTATCGTAATTATTGGAGTCACTGGAAGATGACGAATCAGAAGAAATATTGGCTTCGTGATCCTTAACTTTGGCAAGTCAGCGAAATAATTTCGGTTGGATGATGACTTACTTTTCCATAGTTTGTGTAACGTATTAACACCTCAAGATCAAAAATTAATAATTTCTCATCAAAGAATCCACAGCGGTTAAACAGTACATTTTCTGCAATTAAACAATCCCTAATACTCCCCCAAAAGACAGAGCCAAACAACAAAAGAAAACCCAACAGAAACTTACTCACAACCCTAATTCTCCCCCTCTACTCATCACCAAAAATTTTCCCCCCCAACAATGAACTCAGCTCGCATCATCAAGCCCCCCGGATATCAAGCGCTCCCAAAAGCTCTCTCACTCGCCTCTCTCAATTTTCCATTTAAACAACAACGCGCGCTTGGCGGCGATTATTTAATCAGAGCGGCTCCATTCGGGCCCGGCTCTCCGCAGCGCTGCAGGAGGCAAAATATCGAAATACCTGGCCGGCGCGCAGCTACACACAGACAGAGGCGCTTCGGCGAGCAACGCCCGGCATTTCCCGAGTTTGTCGACGCTGGATTCCGTAACTCCGGCTGGATGCTCGATCGGAGAGAGGGAGCGAGCTAGCTGCGGCGCGCGCGGAGAGCGCATCGATTAATCCGCATCAGGAGACAGCTGGAAACCGGAGTGTGGGTGTATAGGCGAGAGGCGCCGGTTTGGTTATTTTTTTTTTTTCTGGTGCGCGCGTCTTGGGTTACCGGGAACTTCTGAGCCCTGTTTTTTGTTGGCGAATGTGAGATGTTAGAGGAAAGAGGCGCTTTGATGACGGAGCGGGGTGGTTTTTTCGATTGAGTGAGCTGTGACAATGGTCTCAATCAGGTGAAGACTTCTTTGGATGCAGTATCCGATTTAGCATTTTGGATGGGTTTGTTTGTTGATGGATAAATAAGATAACGGCACTTGTTTGTCGAGCGAAAGCTATTTAGGATTCTGATGTTGCAAGTTAATGGTGCTGAAAATAATTCTAAGCTCTTATTTATTCTTGATGCTTTTCGCGAAATTAACTTCATTTGGAGGTGAGACAGCTTTAAAAGATAAGAGTGCTTAGGTACGATTGATGTAGCAATCAAGACTGGAGGGATAACTATTATCAAAGATTTGTTGAAGCGTGGAATTAAAACCGCAGATTTATCACCGTCAAGGGATGCAGGTCATTTTCGAAAATTGTTTTCGAGAATTCCAGATTTCGTAGTGGAAAATGACTTTTGTTTTTCTTCTTATAGTAATGCAAATGTTCTAAGTTGGAGATTGCAAGACAATTTATTTATAATTTATGATATTTCATGAAAAATTGATAATTACAAATATTGTACAACACTATAATACACAACATTTTCTATACTGACATACCCTGCCAACAAGTAACTATACAAACAACATATTCATCGAATTGCAAAACAGAAAACCCTCATCATCACAAAACGACAACAGCAAAACCAGCTCAACAAGCCACCCACTATCAACTCCCCTAACTTTCACCTAAATTTTTTCCATCCCCCGCAAAATCAACGCCAAACCTCCACCACCAACCCCGCATTAATTAGCATAATTACAGGGCGCCATAAGCAAAGCCGGCAACAATCGCGCGCCCGATGAAAACGGGAGCTTGCAAGCTCCTCGCGGCTCTCCCACACAAGCACGAAACAGTGAAGCGAAGAAGAAAAAGATCGCTCTCTGGCGCAGCCGTCGCGAGGAGGTCGCTGCAAGCTCAATGACAGCTGCCGTTAATGAGGCGAAGCTGTCTTCTCGCTCACATTGTTCATTAGTTAATGATAGGGAGGTCAGGCGTTCGCGATGCAGCCCGAGAGAGATAATAAAAGCTCCGCGAGAAGACGAAGGGCTGCGTATCGCGGAATCCTGACTTTTCTATCTCTCCTTTCTATTGTCGCCCTCTGCGCGCTCGGATTATAATTATGGCCCCTCTCTCACCCAGTTTTTATTTACCTTTTTTTTCTCCTCGCCTCTTTCCGCGCCGGCGCGCAGACTTTTTATTTGGCCGCGCGGGGCAAATGTGGCGCGAGAGAAACGAAGCGCTTCCGGCGCGCCCGCAAGTTTCGAGCTTTCTCGGCGCTATGCGTGTGGATCGCGCGCTGGATTGCTCTAATTAGGAGGAGCGTGAGCCGGCTTTTTTCGGTCTTGGGATGGTATGCATGCTGGGGTGGATGTGTGGGTGTGCTCTTTGCGCTATCCGACGCGCAGCGTATGTGGGTGAGATATTTGGATTTCATTAATTCTGGGCTTAGCGCCTCTTAGTAGGTTGCTCGGAGCTTTTTTTCGTTGAGGTGGATGTTTGGTTTTTTGGGTAGGTTAGCTGATTAATTTTATAGTGGATTGAGGAAAAATTGAGAGGGCGAGTTTGGTCGAGTGTGTTTGAAAAATAATTTAAAATTTTGTTTGATATTTGTTTAATAAAAACTTTTTCATTGAACTGCAGAAGCAGGTGAAACTATAAAACTATAACAATTAATATTAAACATTATGATTCTGATATTATAAACTGAAATATTTTTTTGCATTTAATCAAACTTGAAGTTTATTAACCGAATTATTCAACTGTATATATTTAAAGTGAAAAAGCAAATAATTTTTCCTCTGGAAAATGGCAAGGCAGCGCGTTTTCTTTTTAGTCAAACCTTTGGGGAAAAATTATTTCAACTGATTTTTTTTTTCGCCGTGCAGAATAAAATGCTGAAAGTCTTACACTCCTTTTTAATTTCGCGGTTCACCTGCCGTAATGAGTTGTATTTTATCACGGACGCACGCACACAAAGGCAGATATATAGTGAACGAAAAATTACTTTATATAGCGTTTATATTCCGAGCATTTCTATGAAAGAAGCGTTTTTTTTTCAAAAAAATATTCTCCGCGCCCTGTACACAGAATTATTTTACAAGAAAAACGAAATGTAATTTGTATATTTTTTTTTCAAACGCCTTGTTTCTACAAAAATTTGATAATTTTGTATTTTAAAAATATTCATTTGTTAATAAACAATACAAATTCAAGCAAAACTTTATAAAAATTCAACAAAATATTAATAATTATAAATAATGATACATCTCCACTTGAACGAAATAATATTATTTTCTATTAGCACTTCCCCGGGCAAATTGCGAGAGTCTGGAAAGTTAAGTGAATAAAACGAATTTACCCGTCGCTGCGATATAACAAAGTGAAAGAGACTAGTCCCAAGATAGTCGGTATCGGGCTCCCCTATAATTCAGTTTGCTTTTCGAGACATTATTAGAAAACGATGAAACGAAGATTTCCAATCAAAGCTTTTACTCCGAGTAATTAAAAGAACTCTTTGCCCGACCTTTTCAAGACCCGCCGAGTCAGCTTTTCGATTTCCCCCGCGCTCTGGAAAAAATATTTTCTCCAACTCTCTCCGTATCAACGCCTCTCTCCCAGCGCATGAAAAATCGCAAAACCACTCGTTTTCATTAAAAAATAAAGCCGCTCTTTGCGCTAAAACCAGTCGCCGAACAATTTATCGGAAAAGTTAGCGCGAATTTTTTTTTCCACCTGCACGCACGGACGCGCAAACTATGCGCCGTACTATTTTGCTTCTCAATAAATTTTTTCCCCCGATATCACATATCGATATTCCACTCCCCCCTCTCGACCGCGGAATTCAGCGCATTAATTTTTCAGCCCGAACAAAAAGCCCGGCGTTAAATTAATTTCCCGGCGATATGTCCAAATCTGGCCAACGGCATATCATTAGTCCTCTGGTAAAAAATTCAGTTGGCTAAAAAAAAGAAAAATTTTCCACACACATATATATCTATATGTATCGCTATATCGATTAACCTCGCGTCGAGAGCGCTAATCCTTCGGCATGTCCTTTAAGTGGAGCCGGCTTTTAGGGAGCCGCGCCGAGCGCTGTAAATTAGTTACGGGCTCGATTATATATCGGAGCGGATTTTCCGCAAAGGCCGCGGGGCTAATCTAGCGGAAAGGGAATGTATCTACCTCTGCGCCGGAGCTCGCTCTTTATTTTTATTTGGCCGAGCGATAAAACTCGGCTTCGCGCCGAAGTGAATGATTCAGCGATCGCGGACGGGCCGCCACCCCCCCTGGAGCTAGTGCAGTTGGCTGCTAGTTTTATATCATGGCGCGAGTAACAAGTTATCGATTGGTCGGTTCGCCTGAAACTTTAGATTGCGCTGTTACATTTTCGGATTGGATTTTGTTTTATTTAAAGTAAATGTTTCCTTTTTTTTTGTTGTTTCGGGGTTGTAGTGTTTGCGAAAGGAAATTTGAGTATTTTGGGTTGGGTTTTTTTTTTATGCAAGGAATTGGATTGCTGCGATGGAGATCGTAATGTAACAAATTGAAAGTTGATACTTTGTATTTTTATTGAATTATTGAACGGACTTGAATATTTCAATTTTTTTAGATTATTAGTAAATAATAAAAAATTTTACTTCGTTTTAAGGATAAAGGTGTATTATTTACAAACAGTATTATAAAAATCGTAAAAATTAAATATAAATGTAAACACAAATTCTATTTTTGAAAATAACTTTTAATTGTATAAGTACGTTTCAGACTAACAAATAATAATCATTTACAACACTAACAAAAAATAAAAAAAAATGATCAACAAATGCCCACAATAAAAAAACCACCACCAGTCAGCTCTCCACCCAACACTAAAAAAACCCTCCCCCATCCCATCAATCTCGCATTCCAATCCGTTTTTGCCAACGCAGCTCACGAAATTTTCGTAATAGCGTTTGAATGAGCGAGCCCCGCTTCAGAGCCTTTGGGATAATTAATTCACTGTGAATTTCTCCGCGCAGCGTGTATAATAAGCTCGCAGCGCAAGAAATACACACCGAGAGCCAGCTCCGCATAGCTGGCGCAGCTGGCTTTTTCGCATTGTGCGCGCTTTAGCTGCTTACACTCGCGCTCTTCGGACGCGAATTTTCGTATATACAGCGGCGAAACTTTGACGGAGATTGCGAAATACAATTATGCAGAATTAGGGGGGAGAGAGGGAGAGTTTTCGAATCGCATTCAACGACTCTTAAGAGGATTACTTACAATGTTATTACAAGAGTGAAAAGCCCCGCTCTAACGAGATGTTTCTCGCTTCGGGCCTGCCGATTTTGCCGTTGATTTGTGCAAAAGTTGACCGGAATGTCAACAGTTTTTCACGGCTGCAGTTTTCTTGCTGGGGTGTTTGGACGGACTGTGTTGTTACGGATTTACGAGGGTTAAATTATTTTCGGACGGCTGTTTTATGAGGATTATCGAGGCGATTACGGTTTATTGTTTTAATTGCGACTAATGAGTACTTTGCGAATTATCATTGAAAATGCTATTAATTTCATACCTGTTAATTATGTAAATTAACTGGGATTATAACGAAATGCATCCATTATAATATTAAGTTTTTAACGATTCATGAATATGAATTACAAATTTATAAATATGCTCTCACAGCCAAGTAACTTTACAAACAGTACATCAACGCAGCTTTCCATTCGCTAAAATCTAAAAAACATCATATTAATCAAAGCCATCACCAAAGCAACCACTCCCCACAATTCAACAAATACACTCACCGTATAAACCTCGCGAAATTAGCCCGGACCCAACTACACACCCAAGAATAAAAAAAAACTACCCTTATCGGACCATTCCAGCTCTCTCTCTTCCCGTTGTAAAAGGAAACGCCAGGGCAGGAAAATTTTTCCGTGTACCGGGTTCCGCTAAAGGAGCTGGAGATCCACTCTCCTTAAATGGATTTTTCCCCGGCTGCAGCGCCGAAAGAACAAAGGGGAAATTGCGCGTATATAGCCGGGGCCGCTTGCATTCAACAGGAGGACTCCGCTGCGCTCTCGGCGATCGATTCTCGTCAATCAAACGCAATCCCCAGCGATGGCAGCCGTTTTCTCCGGGTATATACGTCGATTTACAGCATCGGTAAAAGAAGGAGCTCGAAGAGAGAAGGAGAGCCTGGATTGGGTGAGTTAAACGCGGAGGAGACGTCTTAGAGTTTGTAGATTCTGAATTCGAGATGTGGATGGTAAAGACGGAGTTTCTTCAACTTCCCCGATAAGAAATAATAATAAGAACGATTTTATAAATACACTATTTAGAAAAATTAACTCATACTTATAACCAGAGCGGTCTGAAAAAATCAGCAGCGGTCGTTACCTCGTCCCCGCGCAACAGGCCCGAAACGAGAAGAAAGTAAGCATCGCGCGAACAATGCCTCGAGCGGCTAACAAAAAGGAGCGAGAAAGAGGGGAAAGGAGAGCGAAACACAGACATAAACCAGCTCATATAGGTACTCACTTGTATAGCCGGCTGCTCTCTCCCTTCTGCTCTTGTCCTGCTGGCGCGTTCCGAGAGCGACCGGAGAGAGGAGGTAAAAAATTTCTCGAGCTAGCTGCCCGCAGCTGGTGGCCGGCTCTTCTCCAACGTCCGCGCGCTCTCGCGCGATCTACTCCTACTGCACATATTCCTAACCTCAAATATGCTCAAGTCCATCGTGATCCAGCACACCTCCAGTTCCTCAACTGTCCTCGCAGCTCCTCTCAAGTGTGTCCGTGCGGGCAATGCTGAACGTAAGGTAAAAACGCGGACGTCTCTCTCTCTCTCTCTCTCTTAGAAGCAGAGTACGCGCGATGCGTACGCTACTCTCGGTCCAACTGGAAATTCCCCCCTCGCGCCGGCCTCATATAGCCTCTCCCACCCCTGCTCTCTCGAGCGCTCGCTCTCTTCCCCCAGCCGGCCGCTGAGCGCTTGCACCCCCCACTCCCTCCCCTATATAGCCATTTCTCTCTCTCGCTCTTTCGAGCGCTCGTGGGTTCTGCGCTGTGTATATGTATATATATGTGCGCGTTCTCGTCCTTGCGCTCGCTCCAGCGCAGCAGCCTCCTGAAACTCGCGAGCCGCGCGCGCCAGCGAGCGGAGAGACGGAGGGGTGGAAAGCCGGGAATATATATATAGGTGTATACGTGCAACGTACATGTATACCTGGATTTATATATACATTTTCTTTTTTTTGAGTGCGTATGTGTATACGATGCCGATGTGAAGGAGCCACGCGTGGCCGATGAACACCTTGGCCATGTCGCTCCCATTTCTTTCTCCCTCTCTCTCTCTTAGGAATAGAGCGAGAGAACGAGAATGGCAGTGTACAAGATGCGCTAAGGAAAAAGTTTTCGCGACGCTGGAGGGGCTGCGAAAGAGAAGACGCGGAGGTAGAGTGATATGTGCGAGGAGAAAGCGAGGCGAGGTAAAGGATGAAAAAAGAGATGAAAGGAAATGGCGAGGAGAGAACTGGAAAGTTGAGCTGGAGGGAGGAAGGAGAATGAGAAAGGAGGAAGAAGGGAAAAGGATTAGCGTGGATATTTCTGTGGAAAGTGAAGAGATGATGACCGGGAATAAAGAATAGAAGTGGATGATTGTTTGGGTTCATTGATGCATTTTTTTGCGGTGGGCGAATGAATGCACACGGTGACGGAGCATTTGAATATATGAAATTAATCGATTAGATTCTAAAATGATAGTGTATTGTGACATCAAATGCTCATTTATCCATTGACTAATGGGGACCATTAAATTTTATTCGGTTTTGAATTAGAAAAAGTAATTGCGATTTGAAATTTAATGAAAAACACTATTTGTTGTTAATAACAGAAATATATTTACTGTACATAGTACTAACACATTGTAAATCGTTAAATTTGTGAGATTTAGGATGATAACATTTAATTTAACCCAATCAAATTCAACTATTTTGTATTTCCAATAATAAACGTAAATATTAATTCAACTAATGTTTTATATTTCACCAGTCAGCAGCAAAAGTGATGTCGAAAACGAGCGACCGAAAAAAATTGAATTATTTCGAAAAGTGAAAATCATGCACTTGTAACACATTCATTTATCAGCTTCCCCCTTTCTTTACTCTAAATTCTCTTAACGGTTCGGAGTTTGCCGAGCTACATTCAATTATGAAACCTGTGCAGTCACGATCTCTTTATTTCCTCAACAGCTACATAAAGAAGTCTAAATAAGCTTTTCTACTTCAGTAATGTACACTGCTTCGAATAAACTATTATGAGCTATACTCGCAAAACTGGTTAAATACGACTTCTACAAGGTATCAGACTTCCTGAAGGTTCATTGAACTTTTACTCTCGTCTTGTATTATGCGTTACTATGTATTCTGTTTGATACCAATTTTGCACAGATTAATTTGTGTCTAATTTTAAATGGATTAAATTTTAAATGAATAAATATGTACACTATTAATGTAAATGTATAATTGTTTTATGTGCACTTTATATCTATCTAAGAGCTGTCTTACCCAACTCTTCACGCATCTACTTATAGGTAGACATACTGTCTGTAAGATTTATAATGATAATTTTTTTATTTTTTTGATTGATTTGAGGTTTTCTAAAAATTATTGTAAAAGTATTATTGCCTATGTCAAAAGTAATATAATTTTGACTGACATTCTCAAGATGAAAATATGGTTTTAAATTCAGTGAAAATTTCCTAATTGGTACTAGTAACAAGTAAGCTTATAAGTCTGTACTGTTCCAGTAATTATTTGAAACCTGATCAGTATCCGGAAAAAAGATATCATTTTTCATTCAGTTTTAAATTAGCTTCTTCCCTATAGTTTCTTTTGTTATCAATATCATCGATTAGTAACTGCTTATAACGAAATAAATTTAATATAATAGTCCTCATTATCTCATAAAATGCAAGCCTAAGCTCATTTTAATAATCTCATTGTAAGTATGAAGCGTTTAAATTTATCACAAAGCGCTATCTACATAATTTATCTTCCTTTAGAGGTCAAGTGAATTTTGCATGACAAAGTGGAAGAACGTTTTAAGCCACATAACTTAAGCATAATCTTACACACGCGAAACGATGGCTAAAGCCATAGCCACGTAACACAAGTTTAATCCTTACCAAAAAAAACACTTCCTTCGCTACTTTTCAACCCTCTCTCTAAAAACAAAAAAAAAACCACCAGCAATTATCCCCTCAAAAACCAACGTCCCCGTAAAAGGCAAAAACAAAAGGCCACATCCCTCGCAGCTAAAAAGTCAACGGATCGCACAGCCGAACGACCGCCTAATGGGCCAACCACGGAACAATTAACCCGTCTCAGTGCACACGCGCGCGCCTCGATCATAAATTGTCCAGGCCGACTTGCGGACAGACGGATAAATACGCGCGCGGAGAGAGGAGAGAGAAAAATCGTGCCAGCGAGAGAGAGCGGGTTAAGAGCCGAGCGCGCGGTGCTGTCTTCTCCGGGCTTATTGCGCCGCTTGAAGGGATGACGAGGCGAGCTCGAGAGAGTCGATGTCCACTTTGCGCTTTAGCGCCCGAGTGCAGCGGGGAAGTGCTGAGATGGGAGGGTTGGGAGGGCTGATAATTTTTTCAAGGTGGTGGAAGGGAGAGCTTTTTGGAGTGGATGTTGAGGAGGGTTTTTGGTTATTATGGTGTTCTTGGGAGGGAGTTAGGGGTTTGGAGAAATGTTGAGAGGAAATTTTGGTTGTTTTTAGATCAAGATTATTTGTTGGTCTGTTTGCGTTTGTGAGACGAATTGATGGTATTATTTTTCATTATTGATTATGCAAGCCTTAATTTTATTTTATTTTGAAGGTAAATAGGAGAAAGAGGACGTTGGTTATTCGATGCTGTTTTAAAAACTAAATTTACGTACATTCTTACGTTTATGAACTGTTAAGCACAGTTAAATGAGCTTTAGTAGAGTTAAATGCGACTATATAGCCAGAAGCTTTCTCTCCTCTTGCATTTATATAAAACGTTTTATTTGCTTCCTGTTCAGCGCGAAAGCTAGAAAAATAACGTCGACGTTTATTAGCCCGATTTTTAAACCACCTCTTAAATACCCACCAAGCCACTTAAAAAGCTCAAAATTTTTCATTTACGCAAATTGCAATATTGTTCCAATACTGCATCCATATCCGTCCATCTGCATCTTAAAACTTGATTACAAAAAATAATAGGTAATTAAATTTAACGGGTACTCATAAAACCTCTATTTCAATAAAGCCCTCCAACATCCAGCGAGAAAGCTCACATCCAAACTCGATCGCTCCTAACGAACGTTTTCCCCGATCGATCTTTCTCGCGTGGAAATTACAGGTCTCGAGCTGCGTCCTCGGCGCTGATTGCAATATCTCAATTTACATCTTAGCAGTGAAAAGAGCCAGCCATTAAACGAAAACAATGTGGGCTCGCGAGCGCAGAAGAAGAAGAAGAAGGAGAAGAAGAAGAGGGAGAGGAGAAGGTAGATAAGAGAGGAGCTGCAAGAGAGAGAGAGAGAGAGAGAGAGAGAGAGAGAGAGAGAGAGGAGTACGAGGGAGGATCGAATGAAGAAAGGGCTGCGCTGTTATAGGAACTGAAATACAGTGATAGAGGAATGAAGAAGAACGGGAGCCGCCCGGAGGTGGGGAGGGGGAGAAATCGAGAAAGGGACAAATTATAGTGGTTGCGAGGAGGACGCGTGCGATCATCGTGTCGAGAGCAGAGCCGTTTGAACTCTTCTTTTCTTTTTCGAATTGGAAATTCACAACCGTAGACTGCCGTTGAAAGATATTGTTTATTAAATTTAAGTTTTCTTTCATAACTAAATATTTTTGTTACAAGCAGCTTATATTCCAAGATGAAAAAAGACTGCTTTAAGATACATATCACAAGACTTGAAAGGTGAAAGCCGGAGATGCAAATTTTTTTAACATTTAAATCCCATCATCCGTCATCACGAAGTCCAATTTACTCCAAACGCCGGCCGATCCAAGAAAGTCCTGGCAAGCGCGCGAAACGTCGTGACAATTAACGCAGCTCGAAGAATTGAATTTAAAATGTTGCAGCCGTGCGAACGTATCTTTGCTCTCGCGCTTAATATTTAAGCGCTCGTTCCGCGCGCGCAAGTAGGTCAGAGCGCGCTCGCATAGACTACATTACATTAAAAATCAATTATGTTAAACAAAAATTATCCTCCTTTTTCAGCCGCCCACAGCTCGCTCAGCAGTTTTAATCCCCGGCCCTCCGCATATTCATATGCGATCCCCGCACGCAGCCAGCGAAAAAAGCGCGGCAAATTACAATCCCCTAAATCATGCATCGAGCCTCTCCTATATGCACTCACGCCCGGCGTCACACTAATTATTAAGGCAATATTTCCGGGCGGTCGGCAAAAAGTCATGGCCAGCGCGGGATCATGGAAATTTCAGCGAAAGAGAATAGGTCAGCAGCCTCCCCCCTTCCTATTCGAAACAGAACAAAAAACAAAAGGTACAAAAGCACAGCGTGTCCGAAGATAGGCGCGCTCGCGTACACGTATACGCACACACGTCAAGGCGGCGATCTCCCGCGATTTTCAGCCCCTACTCTCGCACACTACGTCACGCGCAGGGATGATGCTCCGCGCGCTCTGCTCGGGCGCTCAGGTCGTCATGGCGACCAGACACGGCGAGAGAGCGACGCTGGCATTGATCGCGCGCGCTTGTGCTCGCTCTCTCTCTCTCTCTCTCTCTCGCTTTCGCGTTTATGTGTGTGCATTGCGCGTATATACACACACACCTGACGCAGCCGCCGACGCCGGCCTGTGTGTGGACCGAGCGCGTGTAAAACCGGCGTGTCCACTCCATCGAGCGCTGGAGAGCCGGGAGTTTTTGCCTTTTCGGCGATGGCCGCTGTTTTGGGGCTCAAGGGCCGCGGGTTCGACCGCGCGCGTCTTCAGGGCCGCGCGTTCGAGTCCTGCGTCACTGACGCAGGCCGAAATAGGCCGGCTCTCGGCCGTTAGCGCTGCCTGATAATCTATTCCGCGCTCTCGGGGATGTATCGATCGATGCCGGATGCCTCGCGCTCAGGGAAACGGGAGACTGGCTTTTGATTTTCAAGAGTGCGCCCGTATATCGCTCTGGGTTTGGTTATTGTCTATGATTTTAGAAAATCGTTTTTGCTGAGTGGGTTCGATTGTTGGGGTGTTTAGGATTTGGAGTACTTGATATATGTAGGCTCAAAATTATTTGGGAATGGGAGGTGATAGACTAGGCTTTGTAACAAATTAGAACTTTTTTTAGTATGGAGGAAGACAATAAAGAAAGAATACTTAATACTCGTTTAAATAAGCATATTTTACTTGGCAAGTACAACAAGAAAAAGCTTTAGCTGTTCAAATACGCAAAAATGGATACGCTAAAAAACATTTCTTCTATTTAAGCAAGTTTTCCATGAAAAATGTGTTTGTTTTTTTACAATCTAGGTAATTCAAATCCAGCTGTCGCTGTTATCAATATTATTTAAACAAAAAACAATACCCATACCCATCCAACTTTTCTTTTCACCTCAAATCATCCACTTACTTAACAATTCAATTTACTAATCCCCATCAAATCCGCCAGGCCCCTCACACCCAGGCTAAATAATTAACCTGTGTTTTCATTACCTTTGTGATAATTATCCGCTTTCGTTGCCTCCTGCGGCCCGGCGTGTCTCGTTCAGGAAGGGCTTCATAGTGTTTGGCCGAGTAATCTACCTGCGGGTAAATATTAATTTCTGTAATGAAACAGTTTACTCGCTTTAGCGCAGTGTTGCCAGAGAAACAACCAGCTCTCTCTCTCTCTCTCTCTCTCGTTCTCGATTTATCTAATTTATCCAAGCAAGTTAAACTGTTGCTTACTTTGCCGGCTCTTGGAAACTATTCAAAACACGCTGTAAGTAGCTGTGCGCTTGGCGGAGCGATTCGGATCCGTTTGCGCGAGCGTCCGCCCTAGATCGGGAGTGAATTGTAAGTTATTGTGCCGTTGGCCGGCGCCGAGCATAGTTTCGATAGTTTTAGGGCCGATAAACATCCGGCTTTATTTCTTTCCTGACGTAGAGGGCTATTCTCGGTGGGATTATTAGTTTTATAAGAAGATATTGTCCTGCAAGTTTTAATGGATTTCTATTTGGGAGTTGGGGGGTGATGGAGCTTTTTTTAAGAGTTTTGTATTGGGAGTTTTGTTAATGTTAAACTTGAGGCTTGGAATTTAAGGCTGGTGATGAATGAGGTTCCTATTTTTGGGTGTTAGGGAGTAATTATATTTGTTGAATATTTTGAATATGAATTAAATACTGTTAAATATGAAAAGAATATTAAGATAAATATTAAAAAGGAATATCTGAAGCCACTGAATACAACGAGAAATTATTGTAAATAACGTTATTGCAATAATCAAAATTTGTTATTCGTTTGAAAATATTCACGTGGGAGTCTTTGTCCATAGTATTTTAGTACTTAAGATCATTAGATTGTGTATCTACCAGGTCTTGGAACAAGAAAATTTTATTCTCCTCTGTACAATTACTCTAGCATTTTTTGTAGTTCTAGAATATTTACGAATGTAATATTTTCTGGCCAAATAAGTGAATAAATACTTTCGAGCTACATCTTTAAACAAACTATTATAGTAAATTTTGCTTGTTACAAATAATTTGGTCAACTGAATTGAAAATTCATCAGCAATGAAAAAAAATACACCTACATACCAAGGCAAACACTCTACCTGACCTCACCCAAAAAAACCCCACCACACCCCATCCAAAAATCTCAACCCCCTCCCATGCAAACACCATACCCACCAAACCGTCCACTCACCGCTTTAGTCACCCAGCGCACAGCATAGCCGGCGGCCGGCCGGAGAGAGAGAGGCCACCCTTCATTAAGCATATAGAATTTCGCCCCTCGCGCGTCCGGCTAATGCGTGGGCGTAATATTCTCCCTCACGCGCTTGGCTCGCGCCGCCGCTGAATGGACCCGAGCCTCCCTTTCTTGACCACGTTACGTATACATCGCGCGACGGGGGCAGCCGAGCAAGCGACGGGGGGGAATTTCCGGCCTCGGCACGGGTAAGTGGGTCACGCTTTTTTGCGCGCCCGCTTTCGGGCCTTTTCCACGCTGAGATTTATGCCTCGAGTTTTGAGGTGCGCCGCTGGAATATAGTGCGGTGGGAAATGAGTGGGTGGCTATGTATTGTGCTTTTTCCGGCTTGCGGTAGTTTTGATGCGATAATGTTTGGCTGTTTGGCGAGGGGAATGGTGGTTTTGGACGGGGGTGTGTGACAAATAATTTGGGCACTTGAGAGTGTTTTGGAATTTGGTGATTAAGTGTGGTTTGCTGTTTGAAAACTTTGATCCTGTTGATAAACGTTTTCTTGTTGTAGGTTTGATTTTCTTTTCAATAAATTAGTTTTTTAGAGCAATTACTTTATCAATTAAAATACGAGTGGAACAGGATTCACTAATACATTATTGATTTTTTTTTATTTCAAAAATAAAACCTTTTACTTCCATTTTTTTTGTAAAAAATAAATTAAAAAATGTACGAAACAAAAACTGAACTGTGTTACAAACGCTGTTTTCGAAATAAAAGTACTGCGATGTTGTTAAAAAATATTTTAACGATATAAAATTTCAAAAATAACTAAAATTTTTTTAAAATATAATTTTATAAAAAATGTGTAAAATAACAATGTTGTACATATAGTTTTATTTAGAAAATTGTTTTATTCGAAAATTGCCAAAATTTTTCGATTAATATTTACTTGATAATAAAGTTTGAGACTATCCAATTTTGCATGAAAATCAATAGTTTTGACGGAACATTGAGAGTTATATTATTAGAACATAATTCTATAGCTATTTGAAAATAGAAAAAATTCTGAAATTTGATTGTCTAAAGATTGTTCATATTTCAAATGCCCGATTCTCAACTAAAATATTTCAATATTATTCTAGAATTACTTCTGCCTTTAAAATAGTTCATCGATTTCATATAATTAATTACATATATTAAAAAAAAATACTTAAAATTTTAATAAATTCATAAAAATTAAACAAAAAGCAACATATAGTCATAACATTATTTGGCGCAAAAAATTTGTTATTAGTTGCTTAGTCAACTATTTTTACCATAAAACAAACAAAAACTCTAGTAATCAAACTTTCCACAAATAAAAAAAAAAGAAAAAAAATTACGATTACAACAGCTCAAACTCTCCCCCTCTCTCTCAGCTTCAGCATCCGTAAAAAAATCGGTCCTCTCCCGCATCCACGCGAACAACGAGCGCGCCCTTACCGACTGACGTGCGGACTCTGGGCGGTGCCTTTTATCTTTTTACCGACACTTGATGAATGAGATTTTTACACCTGAGTTTTACGCCCTTGCGGAGTAAGACGCGTTACGGGGGACCGGCGCAGGTCCGCTCCGGCGAATTTATTGCGCCGTTAAAGCCCGCTTTATGATTGCAGATTAATGCGCTTTATTATTGCGCAAGGTATACTACGCAAAAGTTTAGCGCACTCTGCGGCCGGCTCTTCTTTTTAAAAGAAAAACTTTTTGCGTCAATAAAAAAAACAGCTAGTTTATGAAAGCGTTAATGAAATTTAATTATTGTAGTTTTTTTTAGTATTGATAATAATTTATTGTTTTTACGTTATTGTTAGTTTGTACTCTTAGTAATTACTCTTGTAATTAATTAATTTTTTGTGTGATTGCCGAATCTGCGATATTTACTTTGAATTATATTCATTTATTGTTAAATTAGTTTTGTTATACTATTTTACATATAGAAGAGATTCACGTATTTTTATTCACTGAAATATTTACTTGAGGCAGAGGTTTTATTTGATTCCTCTATACTAATTAAAAAATTCCAGCTTAAGCTCAGTTTCCTTTCATTACCTATCGGATGCTGTTACAAATACTTTCGTCAAGCAAAGCATCTTTTTTGTTTTATTCTCTTTCCCCGTGTGCCTCGTTTCAATAGATTCAACCGAGAATTAGAAGTTTCAAAGTTTCAGGTAGCTAAGAATATTTAATTATTACAGACATGAAACTTTACGGAGCTAAAAATTGAGTATGGGAATTTAATTTTTTTTAAAGATATAAAAACACATGCTGTGCATTTGAATAAACATTTTTTTTAATCTGATCTAAATGAAAGTATTCAATGAACTTCCACTAATAAATTTATTTTGTAAACAATACATTTTTAATAATAACAGATTATTAGATTTAATCTGCGTTAAATTTGATGAATTGTAATTTTATTTTCATACATATAACTGACAGTGCAAGCACAATTTCACTGATCTGAAATAAAGTTATTGTTACACTGCATTTTTTATATTTTTTATAAGTATTTTTTTTAATACTGGTTTCCTTACGAGTAGTACGAATTTTTTTATCTTTTCACATACTTTTGATAAGAAAAACTCATAAAATTTCTTGAAATTACGATTATTATATTTATGTCAGAAACGTTACAAAATCTTATTTACGTTTTAATAAAAATTTTTAATAAAAACTTTATAACTATTAGCAAACGTTAAATTTTATATTTTTATTTAGCCCAATTAAAAACTGCAATTTTGCAAGTTCTCACGTGACCTTATAATTATTATAGAAAAAACAAAAACGTAAAAAAAAAAAAGTCATGATGACCTACATCTTTTTCAAAATCATTTGATAAAGTGTTTTGAACATTTCACATGGTCTAAATCAACCTAAAACTAATCCTATTATTACTATTAGACACACCCAAAAAAAATAAAAAATCATAATTCAAATAAATACCGTTTCCCAAACCAAAAAACTAACCACAATCCTTCCCACCGCCCATCTCGCTCCCCCAAACTATCTTCACTCCTCCGCATCGATAGCCCCAAAAACCAGCGTCATCAGCGTGTTCATCGACCTACCCGGACTCTCCGCCCGTCAGCCATCCAGCAGAAAGCAGCGCGCATCCGCGCGAAATTCACATCCGATCGACTCGCTTCGGCGCTGATGCGATTTTTAATAAACCCGGCAGCCTCGCTACATCGGCGCGGGCATTTCCCGGCGTATTTCCTGGCCGGCCGGCCGTCTCCGATTCGGCGGACATCGTCGGAGGAAATTAACCGCGGAATGCGCGCGCCAGCCCCGATGTGTGTACCGGCTCTCTCGCGAGATGGCTGCGATCTAGCCGGCGCGCGGCATCATAAAGCGGCTCGTTAAATATTTTTTAATTAAACGCGAATCGATGCTAGGCGCGTTCCCCGACGTGGAGCCTGTGGATGCAGGATGGTGACCTTTTTTTGGGGGGGATGGTTTGTGGGTTGTTTTGGGGTTACTTTTTGGACTTTTTTTTATTGGCGATTGTTGGGATGGTGGTTTTAATGGCAGGGTTTTATTTTTGTTTTGTAGTTTTAGATTGACGTGGTTGTAGGATGAGTAATATTATGCGTGGACTGGGGGAATAAGTAGAAAAGATTAGGATATGGTCAGACGTTGAATGTTTAAGAGGAATGAATCAGATCTGATTTTATGGATTTTAATCCGCATTTACTAATGAAAAAACTTTTCATTTAGTACTGCTTTTGTAATTATTTCAATGTGATCATTGGCGTAGAAGTCGCTTGATTTTAAGAATTACTTGAAACTAGCCTAATGAAAGCTGAGTTATGTAGAGCGAGAAAAATTTCAAGATTGAAATTTTATATACAAATAATTGATCAAAGGCCGCGCCAGCGCCCTGCCGGCAAAGTGTGGGGGGGGGGGGCAAATGCAAACGTTAAAAAAGTTAATTTTTTTATATATATTATATACAATTTTATATACAATAAATTGATATTTTATATACAAATAATTTATGAAATACGAAAAAACAGACATTTTCTTTTATATTACTTTAAATAATTTTTTTTTAGTCACAATAATGAATAGATAAACGAGTTTGTATCTTTTCACAAGTTAAAGTGCTATTTGAAATTTAACCAAAAATTATTCATTTCTTCATCTTAAAATTCTAATGCCAAAATTAAATGATCATATAAAATTCACGCTTTTTCCATTTCAAATAGTTTAAAAATAAACAAAATAAAAATTAATAATAACCTACATAAACAACATAACATTAGCTCAAACAATCACTCAGCAATCCTCCTCCCTCAAAATCCCAGCAACCCAAAAACAAAAAACTCCAACCTACAACGCCCCCACCCACCCACACGACAATTTACGTCCATTCACGCAACTCGCCGCAGCCGATAACAGCTCCGAAAATTCAATTCAGCCCTCAGCCAAAGCCCGCAACTTCCCCACCCACTGCAACATTCATGCCGCTCTCTCCCTACAAAAATTCCCGGCCGCGTGCCATCTAAATTAAGCCAATTAGCAGCTATAGGCCCCAGCCCTCTCGCAGCGCATCAGCCATCTAATCTCCTCCTCGCGATCTGCGCCTGGGCCTCCATTGTCCCAGCCTCTAGACAAGCGCTCGGATAGACAATGCGCCGCGATAGGCGAAGCTCTAGTCGCGCGCTTAACGGAGTCGCGAAACTTATTAGGCGTGTATGTGTCGCTTTCTGCAGCGGGGCTGGATAGTCGCTTTTGTGGAGGCAGCGCGCGCGCGCTGCGACAATGTGTGTTTGTACGTAGGCGCAGTTTGCGCCTGGCAGGTGAGACTGACATAGCGCGTATTTAGAGTCGCGAGTGTGCGATACATCTGACGTTTATAAATGAATCAGCGAGATACTGAGATAGGGCTCCGCCTATTTCGCGCGGGCGTAAACATGTGTGTGAATGGATGTGTGCGGGGGTGTGGGCACTGATTTCCATAGCTCGCGTTGTAATTATAAGTTGGCTTTCTGGGACGGGTGTGTGTATGTGCAAGTGTATCATATATTTATATTTCCTCACGCATGTGTATACACGGAGGAAAATCTGGCAGTGTGGCATAGACGGATACTACACGCGCTACTTACGCACCTACTAGCTTCGATGCGTGTGTGCGCATAGGAGAGGGTAAATATATCGAGGCCGAGTGGGCGCTCGAAGGGCTAGGTGAAGCGCGATTCGCTTTGCGCTGCGAGGCACACGAGCTCGCTCGCGTCTACCTTCATATACACACACGCAGTGCGTGTACGTGTGTGTGTGTATCGCGCGCTGCTTGCGCAGCTCGCTCGCGCGGCGCGGCTATTGTT
>UELX01003366.1:0-23926 GCA_900480035.1 Eupelmus urozonus | reverse complement strand
AAGGCTTAGGATATTAAAGTGAGACCCAAATATGCCAATAAACGTGTTTCCGAGGTCGGTTTGCTTCGTTTTATTAACAAGAACTGCTTCGTCTTTTAGACTAGTAAAAGCTTATAGCATTACCCGTCCTGAACGTGTTAACATTTAAATCTTATAAAAATTTTATAAAGAAAATATAAGCATCTATAACAATATCTGAGGCATTTTTAAGGAATTGTTAAGAAAATAAATAATTTTTTTTATTTAATAATGACGATTTTTATCGTATAAATTTTGGTATAAGTTTTATATTTTATAAACCTTGAAATCATTATTATAAAAGTTTGTCAAATTGCATTTTTACAAAATCTTATAATTAACAATTTTTTATAACGTGTAATGCTTAATTTCTTACTAAGCCAATAAAATATAATTCTATTATATTTTATTGGCCTATTGTTCGAATATTGCCGTCGTTTCGGAGAACTAACTATTCAATATCAGGAATTATAGCAACAGTACCGTAACAGTAATGATTCATTATACAGGATTAAGCTCGGCGTCGGTTATTATTCTCAAATACATTGTACTTATATATATAGTCTTCCTTCTCTGCGCTCTCAGTGCTTAGTCTACTTTGAGACTTTGATTGACGTAGCTATACATATACATATATATATATATATATATATACTTCGTGTTTGCTTAGTAGATAAACTCGATTTCTACTATAACCTCTTTTACGTCAGCGTCGTCAGCGACCAATCTATAGTTTTCAGTTGGTTTTGTAGACGCGTCGTAAAGACAAGATTTCGACAGAAAGTTTTTTTATAAATAGAAAAACTTCTCAGGATAAAAAAGGACTTATCCTTTTATTTATTGGATGGTTTAAGTGGATTATGTACAGTGAGTGATCGCTTGAAAATGAGTGTACACGCGGCTTCGGTCGAATTAAGTTCCTACCGAGATCAGCATTTTAAGGTTAGTAAATTGGAAAATTTTGTTAATCATTTCAACTATTCTACGCATTTATTTTCTTTTTTACAAGAATGCGTCTGCGTTTTGTTTTAAAAATATAATCTATTTTTATGTATGCAATTTTTAGGGCTCTAGAGCTGAACAGGACAGACTATTAAGGACATCCACGACTTTATATGTAGGAAATTTATCTTTCTATACTACAGAGGAGCAGATATATGAATTATTTTCGAAATGCGGTGACATTAAACGCATTATAATGGGTCTTGACAAATACAAAAAGACTCCATGTGGCTTTTGTTTTGTGGAATATTATGCGAGACAGGATGCTGAAAGCTGTATGCGCTATGTAAATGGAACACGTCTTGATGACAGAATAATTAGAACTGATTGGGATGCTGGTTTTATTGAAGGAAGACAGTATGGTAGAGGAAAAACTGGAGGACAAGTGAGTATAATTTACTTAATTCTAATGTAATATAGTAGATCCATTTCATAAATCAGGTGAAATCAGTTCTTCTTTGATCTGAAGTGTTCTGGTCAAATTTAATATGACTTTTATTTAAAATACATGTTTCTTTATTGATCGGATCAGATCAAACTAGGGTTGACCTAGTTTGACTTAACGATCTGATCTAGTAAAAGATAGATATGTTTTATTATGTTTATAAGGTGTCTTTTGTTTATATGATATATTGCATAAAAACATTTATTTATATATTTCAATTATATAATTTTAATATTAAATGTAATGTATGTATTAAAATTTTTTAGGTAAGAGATGAATACAGATCAGACTTTGACAGTGGCCGAGGAGGTTATGGCAAGATTCTTCAACAAAAAGTTGGAACTATCGGTGACACCAGCTTTTAACAAAGTGATCACATTTAATTAATTTGAGTGTAGAAACTTTTGAGACTTGTGTGTGAATGGTGAAAAAATACTTTTTTTCATGTGTATAAATAAAGAATTTTTTAAAATCAAAGTATTTTATAATATCATAATTATAACGTAAAATTAAGTTAAAGAATAAATAATAAACATAGAAGAAAAATTAAGTACAATTCTTTTTATTTTGATATTCCTTGTATCAAAACAATTTTGTATAATTATAATTATTAGTAATGCTTTTGAATATAAAGCCTCAAAGGAAGATGATATTTCTTGTAATATTCTTAGCTGTATAAAGTGTAAAAGATAAATGTGATAAGATAATTATCAAAATATTTAATACATAAAATACATTACACTGACAACTATCAAAACAGATTTTTCTAAATAAATCTTATTTAAATTTCAAAAATTTCATTTATTGCTTTAAACTTAATTGTACTTTATATTATGGAAAAATGCGACAAACATTATTTTAAAGATATTAATTTATTGTGGTTGATTACCACAAACATTTAATTTACATAGAAAAACGAGTTTTCATGAACATAATTAAAAAAATACGATAAAATGCATATTATAAGCTGTAAAAACGCGACATGTTTATAAAACGAAGTGAAAAATCTTTATTACGAACAATTAGATAAAACATTCTTTAATACTTGAGTATCGTCTACAAAATGTGCTCTAACTTCGACACTATGA
Source organism: Eupelmus urozonus (assembly GCA_900480035.1). Lineage (NCBI taxonomy): Eukaryota > Metazoa > Arthropoda > Insecta > Hymenoptera > Eupelmidae > Eupelmus > Eupelmus urozonus. The sequence continues at coordinate 21,373 of UELX01003366.1, read as the reverse complement.
ATTGATAAAATACACTAAACATATTTTTATTGGAAGCATTCTGTGAGAAACACCAAATCTTGTTGGTAATTATCTTGTCGACTCTTTTTCTTACCAAAATACTTAGCTTCCGGCGAAATTTCGATATCGTTGCGATAATAAAAGATCGCTAGTTCGATCGATCATATATATACAATTACAACACGCGTGCGCGAGACTGGCGCTTAGGTACAGTGAAACATTTGTAACGCGGCTCGTTTATTCGTGATGAAAAAACATACATTGTGTGCACTGTTAACAAAGTCTTTGGCGTGCTCGAGATATAATTGACGCAAAGCGTTTCTTTTTTTTTCGTCATTCGGTTATTTTACATCATGCAGCACCATTTCCGGGTGGACGGTTTCTTGAGAACGGCGCGTACCGCCTCGGTGAAAACCTCGTCTAGACCCTCCTGCATCTTCGCGGAGCACTCTAGGTACTTGTAGGCCCGTATCTTCTTCTTCATTTTCTTGCACTCGTGCGGCGTTATGATGTCGTTGCCCTCGGATCTGAGATCACCTTTCGTACCTGTAACGATCGTTCATGGTGGGTTAAAAATTGATCGTGCGCTTTCACGAATTGTTATATTGGTCAAAAGAGTATGAGTTTACTTACCGATAAGGATTATTGGAATATTTGGACAATGAACTTTGAGTTCTGGATACCACTTGCTGGATATGTTTTCGTATGAACTGCGTGAGTTTATGGAGAAACACACCAGGAAACAGTCAGTCTGGAAATAAATGTGTTTATAAGATTTGCTGAATCAGTTCAAGCTCTTTTATATTCGCGAATCTAAGCATTTTTATCTAAAACCAAAAATTTCAGAAATAATTAAAAAAGAAATTAAACAAAAACTCAAATTTAAAAGTTAAAAAAAAAATACTCTGTAAAGTAATAATAGACTCATCTCAAAACTAATAAATGAAAATTAACATTCAGATCGCATCTAAAACCCTCTCATAACAACTCGTTTTCCTCTCAATCATGAAAATAACTCGCTACTAGCCACTGCGAACAAACAATCAACCGCTTACATTCGGATAGGACAGAGGCCTCAGTCTCTCGTAATCTTCTTGTCCGGCGGTGTCCCACAAGGTGACGTCGTACTCCTGGCTGTCGACTTCGATCGTCTTCGGATGATTCTCAAAGCTGGAAAAAGAAAACGAACGAGCTTGTACATACATTCACGGTTAACAGAATTAATTAACGAGTGCGGCGCCGTCAATTCACGCGATCTATATTGGCCTTCAAGGATGCGCCGATAGATCGGCTCGGCTTATCGCGGCGAGAGACTATTTTTAAAGCTTCCGTGGTTGCGTTTGAGCCTGGGTTGCAGGAAAATCCGAGCGGAGAAAACGAGACTCAAGCGGTGAGCTGTCGCGCGCGATCGGAGACATTCGCTCGACAATTGGTATGACATCACGCGTGGGCTTTTCCGTGAATTTCCGTCGTAGGCTGGATGGATTGTTGGAAAAAGTAAATGCTTTTTTATCGTAAGGATCGTAATTGAAAATCACCTTTCAGCCTTTACGATTGAACCGTTTCCTACTTTTACAACTGGCCATAAAAGTCTGTCACGTCGGCGATTACTCAAAATTCTTTTTTTACGATACGGACAATCGAGCGGCAATTAATTAATACAAGCCGGATTTATTCGAGGCGCGGCTAACGATCGGACCGGAATTAGAAGCGCGCTTGGGTGAATGAAAAATTAATAAAATAAGAGAAAGAATAAACTTACACGGTGGGGATGTATTCCATGGGAAACTTTTTTTCTGTGTACGTGATGAGCATGCAGGTCTTGCCGACCATGCCGTCGCCCACCGCCGTGATTTTTATTGGCCTCAGTCGGGACATTTTGGTCTTTTCATCTGCAACAAATTATAAAGATGTATAAACGTCGTGCTTTGTGTACAGAAAAATGATAAATGACTATTATAATATTAAACTGACTTTTATTATCCATAAAAGCAAATTACTTTTGGGTATCCCGAATCCTACCTCAACCAATCTGTCAATTTTCGAAAAGCGACGTAAAACAGAACGATCGAAAACAAACAAGAATTTAATCATCAGAATACTAAAGCCAGCTACCGAGCGCTTCAAAGCCAGCCTTTCACTTCACCTTTATTCGAAACACCTTCGCATCATCAGCTATGCCTGCCACGAGAAAATTTATTACTCCCTCTCTCACCAACCTATAGCCATCTTACGCGCGTTTACAGGGGACATAACGTGCTGTATCGTCCTCCTAGAGGAAAGGATAATACTTCTATAGCTGATATACATTTGTACACGGAGCATTCCTGCACGCGATAGGCCGGCTCTGCGCTCGTCATCGTCTCATTTTCATTCCGAGCCGCTCATCTGTTGACCCGGATCGACGCCCGGCGCATATGAGAGAGAAAGATTATATTTCCGTCGATTATCCATTTGGTTTTCATTCGCGCCCTTTGTTCCGCGTGGTTTTGACGGGTGCTAGCTTCCTAGTTGGTGCGAGAAGGTGGATTGTTTAGTGCCGATCTTTCCGATTTATTTTTGAAGAATGAAAGGTAAAGTTCTTTTACCCGGCAATACAGAATTTCCGATTCCGCGATAGGAACTTTTTTTATTTTTACTTCGCGATTTCTGCAAAGCTAAGTGAATTACACTTAGAGCCTCTAATCACACAATTACTGGAACTCAATTCCACGCTACTAAAGTAACAAATCGTTATCAAATCAAACCCAATCTTCCCACATCCCAACCGCACCAGCCGTCGCAAATTCAACCATCCATCTAAAAAAAAAACCGCAAAACCCCCGCTGCGAAAAAAAGCACCCGCATGCCTACATATCCCTCGCCATATACACAAAAGAACGCATCACGCGTCTGCGGGGTGAAGGCGCAACTTATTCATTCGGCGCAGCGCAGCGGTGCGCGCGCCACGGCAAAAGGATCGCTTGCGTCCGGCGCATATCCGCTGTATGCGTTTATACACACACACACAGAGAGAAAGCTGCCGGTATATCGCGGGTGCCGAAGACGCTATCCCAGCGGCATACAAAGTGATCATGCGCACGAGGTCCCCGCGTGTTTCCTTGAGAGCCGATGCGCCGCTGCTGATTCCGAGCGCGCGCGCGCTGACGCAGGTTTGCCGGTGAGCGACGTTAATGGGGATTTTAATGTGTGCTTAATGTGGTTTTTAACGTCGGTTTGTTTCTTACTCGAAGATCTGTATGATTTTTAGTACGTTTGTTGGAGTGTGAGTAGGTGATCTTAAAACTCCAGAAGCGAATTACTAAATTATTCGAAGATTGTTTAATTTTAGATAATAGAACCAGACCGAATCCCATAGCCTTCATTTGAAAAAAACCTCCCATCAATTCATAAATTTATCGCACCCGTTCTCCAAGATACCAGCGGAATCAGCAATAAGATTCCTGACCGGCTAATTTTAGCCAAGCAAGAGAGACGTGATGTCACATACGCAATTCCACAATACGAGGGGAGATCATCGACAGCGAGTTTACGAGAGTTGTTAATGCAGCGAGCACCAGAGCTGGCTCGAGGTTGATGCACCTCTATGCGCTCGTGTGACTCCAACTTCATATATAGAAGCCGGTGCACGGATCATATGCCTGCATCGGGACGGAAGGGATAGACTTGTGTAACGCGTTTTTGAATACAAACGATGCCATTTTTATTTATATTTTATTCATGAGCCGAAGGTCGTTAAATTATTATTTATTTTTTACGAGCGTCAAAATCAAAGTTATTCCCGAGCGTCACGGGCTACGTAAAGCCTGCGAGGATGGAGTGTGTAAGTACATTGCGCTAATGTATTCGCGTAGTGGAAGATGATGTTGCAAAGCTTGGTTGCAGCGTTATATTCAACAAAAGGAAATTTTAACGTCTTGAAAAAATTCGGCTTACGTTTGAATTCTTTGCTTTGATTCACTGTGATGAAGTCGTTCACTTTGATTGCGATCAAGGGTATAAATTTAGCGAGGCTTATAAGCTGGTCTTTTTGAATTCCCAGAAGTCAAATCACCGTCGCGGCGGGCGTTCGACAATCGTTTCCGCCTACGTAGCTTGAGCTTGCGGAAATCGTTGAGGAAAGCGAGCGTCAAAGCTTTGTTAATATATGAAACGCTTTTTACGGCTAGCCGAGGTGCGGCATGTTTAAGTAAATGGTTTGGCTTAATAATTTTGATTAATGCGCTTTGAAGCGTGAATATTTTATTCGGATTCTTATGTTGATGTATCTTAATTAATTATTGTTTTATTTTTTTTTAAAGTAATTTGGTAAAGGGATCCAGTCTAAGATAAAATTACTATTAATAAAAAATATTTTTATTTTTAAAAATAGTAAAGCATAATTTTGGTTAATACAAAGTTTTTGGTCTTGCGTGTATTATTTTGGTATCTTTAAGTGGTCTAGACAACGCTCTAAGTTTCTAATTCTCCAGACTAAAACCTTGAATTTTAGATTTTAAACTCACTCACCTCAGGTTATTGAGTCAAATGGTTTATCATTTTATACTAGACAGAGTTTAAGACTCTACTTCAGAGTAAGCATTCAAACACTATAGAAATTACATCATAAATTGAAAAAAAATTTTTAAATTATCAAACAAAGTTGTTTACAAAGCATTCATTTTCAAATACATTATCATTAAGGCTTAGCACATGAGTGAGTTTATTAATTTTTTATTAAAGATGTTAATTTTTTCAACAGCGCATAGTAAATTGTAGTGTCTGCAGTACTACTCTCAAGAAGTATTTTAAGCCCGCAGCCTGATATGAATTGATGAACCACTAGTCTCAGAAAGTAAGTGAGTACTACAAAAGCCAAAATTGAGATTCCTAATAATGAGCAGTATTAGAGATATGGAACAGTGCCAAGATAGAATATGACACGTTTCTTTGGTATTTATTATTTCGAAAAACCAGTCTGAGATCGAACGGTGAATGAATGACAAATGTAAAAATCAACATTCGAAGTAAAAATGTCAACGAATCTGAGATCCGTCGATTAATACATGACAAAAGTAAAAATTAACTTCTGAATCACGCCGATTACGAAAAAATATAAAATGCATCGAGGCTCTCGAAGAGGCCGTCTTATAAAAATCTTATCTCGCACACCACATTTTATAATCTCAGCATCGGCTGTCTGTCGTATACATCTGACTAAGTCGTGCGTGTAACCATTTTTCTCGCCGATAAACTCATCAGAAGTAATCCTTATCTCGCGTTTAAAATAGCAAAATACACAGTGGAAAAAAAGGGTCAAAGCTCGATTACCTTTGTTTCCGTTTCCGGTACCCATTGGGAATCCCCGATTATGCTGCCTGCTTCCTTATATTTTTCTTGTTCCTGTGAAGATAAAAAAAAAGTTATTTTTAGTTATGCTCGTTTATGGAAATAAATAATAAAAGAGTGTAAATTGTTTATTTTTGTTTTTTCGGTAATATTATTTTTAATTTTTCGAAACTTGCATAAATATAATCATTTATAATTGGTTTTCGTAGATGTACACGATCATTTTCTTAAGAGTATATCAACAGTAAACATTAGAAGTCAAAAATGTATGACATATCGCATACTAAACCGTCAATCAATCAACTATTTGATAGCGTGTATGTTGTGATGATTAAATTAGCTATTTAGATATTTATTTTAATTAAGTAGTTTATGAAGAATAAACTACTTAATCATGAAAAATTTTTTATATCGAAATTATATTATACGAACTTATGTCTATTTAAATAATTCAAACGATTCAAAAAGAAAACTTTAATACAAATTTTATGTAAAATATTTAAAGTATAAAACAGACAATTTCTTCTAAATAGCATTATAATAATTATAAAATGAATTTAAATTTGATTAATCACATAGAATTGAGAATAAATTTCCCACATAAGAAAAAACTTGATTTTGAAATCTAAAACTTGATTTTACTTTTAAAAAATCGTCTGCATATAATAAGATCGGTGTACCTACAACTGACCGCACTTGTAAAGAAATCGTATCACAAACCACACCAGCGAAGAGAAATTTCAATTCTTTTAGTCTCTCTATTTTGTCCTACACGAACGAGTGAAGCATCAGCTCCATCGGAGCCATCGCTTTCACCGCGAATTTCACTTACACGAGTGACTTTTTTCGAGATTTCATTTCCACTCTTAAAAAGAAAAACGCATCGCCAATAACATCTCCGATAACCCATTACCACAAACCCATACTCCGCTACCTCTCACAACCACAATTATTAAAAAAAAAATTACAAAAAATATACCAACCTCCTCTCCTCCAGCCTCTCACCAACGCAACTATCTCTCTCTGCCTCTCTTATATCCTCTCCGACCGACGCTGGAGATATATAGTTTATCTAGCGTGTCCTGCGTGCGCGTATACGAATTATCAGCTCTCTCCCTCAGCGAGTGTCGCGTCCGTCCTGCATCAGGGGCTCCATCGTCGCGTGCGCGCGCGTCAGCTAGCCGTCCATCTGTGGAAAGAGAGACGTCGCGATATACAAACACATATAGAGCAGCGGCTGCGCATTAAAGACGATAGCAAAGGGGACCCAGAGAGCTGTTATCGCCGCTGTGATAATTCGCGGTCGGGTGTGTGTATCGAATTTTATGGAGGCGCGCTCGGGCGTGAAGTGTGTGGGTATATGTGGACGTCAAGTGCACGGACATCCGACTTTGATGCGCGGAGCGGTTCCGATTTTAGAGGGGTCTGGGTATGGTTTGTTTGATGTTGGTGAGTGGTTGGTCGGTTTGTATTTTTGGTGGAGATGGAAAGGTTGCTTGATTGGGAAATGATGCGTTTATGCTTTTTTGGGATATGAAAATGTAGTTTGTTGTCTAGCGCAATATGTAACGAGGGAAAAAGAGCTGCGTGCTGCTGTTTGGTGTTGCATTACTTTCAGCTGGCAGCATTGTCTGACTATACATGATTTAATCCTTAACGCTCGAATGATTAATAAGCGTGACTTTCACATAGATTTCCCAAGCCTTTTATTTCCATCCAATTATCCCAAATCATTAAAAAAAAATTTCATTTCCATTACATTAACCAAAAGTCTAACACTTTTATACCACCTCCATACAATTTCCAAAACGTCTCAATTACTAATCCCTCCATGTCCACCACACTCGCATCAATAAAAATCCACGTGTTCACCAGAAACGCCAATAACCCAAGCCGCCGGCTCCTTGTAATTCCGCTCTCGGCTCTTGAGGCACTCTGTCCAAGCCGAGAGTCTCTCTCTCTCTCTCCAAGCCTTATGGGAGTTAAAATTGAAAAGGGGCGCGTGTATCCGCGCCCAGCATCATAGACTCGATGGAAGAGCTACGTGCCTCGACTGCCGGATAGCTTCGCCGGCACTGATTTTTCGGGTCATCGACTGTGAGGAGAGAGAGAGAGAGAGATGGCTTTGGCTCTAACGATGCGCGCGTTAGTTTGGGCTTGACGATTTATTAGCGGCCGGCTGGTAATCGCGAATTTTCCGATGAGCGTGATAATTGGCGCTGATCGATGTGGAATGTTGTGTATGTAGGGCTGGGTGGAGATATAGTGTTTAAGGGTTTTAAGATGGAGATCTGTGTGTTTAAAATTTTTTACAAGTGGATATATTAAATGTTAATTACACCTAATACAGTTGTGTCATCGATCAATAAACAATGCACATACTACTAAAAATTTTGAACACAAACAAAGCCAGTATCTGACCCACTTACAAACCGTTCCATTTCCCTATACAGACACCAACCCATCAACTCGCATCGAAAAAAAACCAACAAATCGATCCTCAAACCAAACATCTCCCCCAACGCCGCACAAACCGCATCAACAGGCGACTATTATCCTATCCAAAACGGATGCAGCGCGAAGAGAGACGCGTGGGCGGACGAGCGAGCTCTACAAGGGTGTGCCGGCCTCACCACACCCTCGGCCACTCTTTTCAATATCCACACGCAGAGCGCATCTTCTCCTCTCTGTCTAGTCCTTTGTGGTTATAAAACCTGCGCTCGTAACGCGCTGACACGTGTTTGCATGTACATAAAGACGCGGGGGTGCGGTAATGACGGCGGAGAGACCTGAATTGCAAAGTAAGACGCGGCAGGGTGTGATACAGTGTTATTACGCCGAGCGGATTTGGTTTTTTAAGGTTTGAGAGATAGAAAAGGCGTTTGGAGCAACGTTGAAGGTTCTATTTTGAGTAGCGTCAGATGAAAAAAGTGAAAAGAAGCCTCGAGGTGGCTGGATAGTTTCTCCGCTCCACCAGATATCCAACTTTCGTCCGGCGCTATTAAAATCCGCGATATGGCTAACGATGAAAAGCACTCGCGCCTAATGAAACCGAATTACAAAAAGCATGTACCAGCTAGAGAACCGACTCGCTCGCGCGCACGCCAGGTACATATGGAATTTTCGCGAGGAGAAAACCACTCGAGCGGGCCGCGCGCTCGTTTTGTATTATCGCGCTGCTTTCGCGCTGACCTCGACCTGCTTCTCTCTCCAGTAGCCAGCCGTTTAGCCTCCGTTCGGTTATTTTATTTTTTTAATTTTTGATAAAGGAAGAATTTGTAAATAGCGTAGTGAAGGTAGCGCTAAGGCCGGATATGATTGAGGATGTTTTTTTCTGGACGATTTTTTTCGAGCGGAGAAGAGCACGTTTTGTGTACGTACATATATATCTCGTATTGTGAATGCGGTCGTTGTGCGGAGTTGGTTTTTTATTGGAATTTATTGCATTCCTTTATGAACGGCCGCGATCAATTCGATTTGGGCTTCTATACTAGAGTTTATAGAGGCAAAGGCTAAAAATACATAAATTTCACTTGTCCGAAGGTTGAGCTTCGGTTTACGAAAGCATGGCGCCTCCTGGCTATTAATATTCATGCCCGTAAAGTATCTTTTACATATAGAAATCTTTTTTACATATAAAAAAATATATACACAGTTCAAAGTAAACCAACGCAACGCAAATTCGATATCTTTTGATTAACACGTTATGCAAATTTCCCACCAATCACCCCTACACACAAAAACGATAATTCGATTAAGATCAAAATCACGAACACACATCGCACAGCGAATCCTCGTGTACTCGAGCGGCATACTTATTCGTCTATTGATAATCAATGAAGCATTATATACCGATTCGACCATACAACCACCTTGAGCGCGCGCGCCTACCATACCGATCCCTCATATACATATTATAATCAGCGAAATTCGGCATGTGCACCTTGCACGAGTCGCCACATGTACATACATTCGTCGCGTCTCTGTCTCCTTAAGGAAAGCGACAGTATGTTTCAGTGCTGACGTAATGGAAAATCGTCGCGCAGAATTTCACGGCGCTCACGTAATGCGCGCTCCTCTCGATAAGATGAACACTAAGAGCACATGTTATATGCCCTGTATATGTTTCTTTTTTTTTTCTTGAAATTCGATTGCGAATCCAATTGTTTAGTGTGCACGTGAAAGAGAGGAAATCGTTAGAGAAAAGTGACGCATACGTATGTGTGTGTAGAGGTGACTGATGCTTGATTTTGCTTGAAGGCTTCCTTATACCTGCGCAGATTTTTCGTTACTAACGCGAGGCTGATTTTTACGACGGTGGTATCGGTTTGACGCTCGGCGGTCATTAGCGACGCAGAAATGCGTTTGTCAACGTTGGCTTGGAGAATGATGGGTTTGATCGTTTGTGGCTTTTGTTCGAGATATTTTGTTATGGTTTATGGCTGGTAATTATAGTAAAATGAATAATATATTTGAAAGCTTGAATATTTATGATTTTAATGATAAATCCTTTAAAGTAGATTTAAAAGGTGTGTCTTATAAATGCGTTATTTACATCACAAAGAACAACAGTTTATAGAAAAGGAATGCAGTCGATCTAAGAGCAAGATTAAATTCTCCATATTCTATCATTACATAGATTTAATCAACGATTTACCACGACTGTGACCCTTAGACAAAACCTTCCCAATTCACAGCTCGTCCCTCTCTACAACATCTACACAAAACCGCGAAAAAAAAAGACCAGTCGACGGCGCAGACATGTTCGACGAAGGCGAAAGCGCACAGAGCGGCGGCATCGGTGTTTTTGTTTTCCTATTCCAGGCTTGGCGATCGCGCGACGTGATCGAAATCGTTGACGATCTGCCGATTGTTTTTCCGCCTCTCTCGGGCTCGCTGAAATAAGAAAAAAACGCGAGCGCACGTGGAATGCCATTAATGGGACGGCTGGCAGATAGAACCGGTCGGCTACGCGATGCAGGTATATATATAGCTGCGTGAGAGACAAACGAACAGACTGCGCTGTCATCGCGTGAATCGGTGAACACCTGTGGCTTAATGTGTAAACAGATATACACTTGTTGGTTATTGAAAAAGATATTTTTTTTAGTTTTATGTAGATCGAGTTGTGAAAGGTTTGGTTAGAATTGATGGTATCGTATTTGCGGGATTCGATTTTTTTTAAGAGTCGGGAGTACGTCTGATGCGTTGTCGGTCTTCTGATTTTTATGAGAGTGAAGAGATGGAAAATAAGAGTTGCAAGTGCGACGTTAATTGACGTATCAACGATTCTGTCATGTTTTTGATTGATAGATACCGTGTTCTATGAACTATCTAATTTATAGTAAAAAAATACATAATTATTTTATAGCTGCGTCGTTTATAATGAGTCGAAATAAAATAGTTGCTACCGTAAATTCGCTGCTTATCTTAAACAAACAATATTTAAATAAAACTTAAAAATGAATGATTTATGGATCTGCAAAATAAACAACGATAATTAACGATGAAAATGAACGATTTAAAATAAAAGAACCGTTTCCTATATATTAAAAAAAAATCATCACTAACAATAATCACTATTTATTCTTTATCATATACATTCATTCTAAAATTCCCCAATAGGAAGAGATTTCAGCCCATGACAGCCCACCACCGGATACAAATCTACGTTTGCTCTTCGCACGCGCTTGCGTATTTCGCGAGTTCTTCCCGCGTATATATATAAGTACAGTCGGGCCTTATCGTACGTCGTCCTGTTTCGCATGTAGAACTTATGGCGTGAGCGTGCGCAAGGAAGCGGCATTGTTCCTCGCTGAATTTTAATTGATGATCATTCCAAAACCGATGATGGGATATTCATAACTTTCAATTTTTGTTTTTATTGGTTTATAGATTAATGTACAACTTGAAAATCGCGTCTTGAAAATTATTGCTGTGCATTGTTTTCAGATGTTTTAATGCTTTTTGTATTTTTTTATATATATTTTTTATACACTTATAAAAATGAAAACTTATGAAAGCTTCTGAAAAATTATTTTATTCAAGATAAAGCAATCCATTGATAAAAATAACTAATTTACAATTGCTTTTTATTTGATTTTAAATAATGAAGAAAAAGTTTTTGAGAACAAAATAGGCATAAATAAAGCCATTACAATTTATAATCAGATGTGTTTGCTGTTTTTTAATAATATTGCGCTTTTTATTAATTCGCCATCGAATAAATAAATATGACTATAACTTGGTATATTTATTTAGTTGATTCTATTTATAATTAGGATTCTTGCAACTTTTTACGAGAATCGATGTAAGCGGCTTGTTTTATATTTCTACTAATAGTTTCATATTAATTTAATTGTTTTATATTTATTGGTTACCAAGAAAATATTTTTTAGATTCATTGATAATTATTTTAAAAAATTGTATAAATTTAATTATTGTGTGACAAAATAAGAAATCTAATGCTATAGATAAGATATAAATGTAAGCTTTAAAAAATTACAATAAGTTTGTCTTATTTGGTATAATATGCTTTCAGGAAAATTATCATTATTGCCAGTATCGCCATCTCCATATCTCGATTATAAATTTAACATTAATATTTCATTGTTAATAATAGAATTCCTGCTATCATTTTTCAACTAATATGAGCAATCTCTTTTCAGCAAAATTTTTCTAGAAAGTACCATTTTTGCACATTATCTTTCATTCAAATTGGTCCGCTCATAATACCTTTTCAAAAAACGCGATACGAAAAATCTTTATGCTGATAAGGCATCTGATAAGATATAAAGGTAAGAAGTGTAAGATCAAGTTATGCGCGAGTCGTCAGATAAGTATTTGTCATAACATATATTATCGGCCGTTTCCTAATCTAGCTTTTCCATTAGTGATTCCTTCATACGTGCAGCGATCTTTACGAATACAACTATTCAACTGCTACCGTACGCTCAACTAACTATTTGGGTCTTTATTCAATTGTCACCGCCAAACCCCGTGCCTATAATCTATTTTATTCGAATTAGTCACCGAATACATCTTTTATGAACACGTAATAGCAAACAAAAAAAAATATTTCTTTACTCTTTAATCCTTGAATTTTATGATTTCTATATAAAATAAACATCCAGATTTTATATAAAAAAGGTAATTTCAACCAATAAATAAATCAGTTTAAAAGCAAAACAAGTTTCCAAGAGATGATGACTGTCGACAGAATATTTAAAACTAAAGGGCTAATTGGGTGAGTCCTTACCAAATAAAGTCGTCAACTCGTTCTTGGCGACTCATCCGATTCGCCCAGCTGACGGACGAAAAAATCGTTTAAGCACACGAGGCCTGATGACTAAACAATCGTACAGAATTACACACTTTTCGTCTATTGAATTTACAAGCGGCAAATACACTCAAGTGCTACTTCAATCTGGAGAATTCCGCGACTGGAATTCGCTTTTATCGCGCGCAGCTATATTCCGTTTCGATATACGCGCTTTACGTGTGCGAGCCTCGCGAGCGTCGCGCATCGACTGAAAGGTACGAGTGAACGGCGCGACAATTCCACTATCGTATGGGCATGTAGAGCCCCTGAAAAAGGCGCGCCACGCGTGCATTGCGCGCAGCTTGGCTATTAGTTTCGGGGGAAATTGTCGACGTTCAAGGATCATCGATATGAGAAACCCTTCTGAAACGGAAAGATCTTGTCGCTATTAACTTTTGTTGAGATAAAATATTTAAGAGATTCCTATTTATTATATATATTATGAAATTGAAAAATAGTAGAGCAATTTCTATTTAATGTGTGCATTATTTGCATGGCATTGCAAGTATATCAATGGTAAAGTTTGATAAACAGATTCATTAGTAGATCTAATACTGCAAATTTAAAATTTATATTTTTTACTTTATTTGAAAAGTGTTTTTATAGGATTTTGGTAATAATGTATGCATATAAAATTAAATGTATCACATTTTTTATTGATTTTCTAATTTATTTTACATCAAATAATTATATAAAGTATAATAAATGTACATAAAAAAGAATCTTTATATTATTACAAAATATATTATAAAATGTAAGATGAGATTATCTTTGCAGGCACTTGACAGGTATAATATATATCTTTCTTTATACAATTGCTAATAAGGATCTATTGCCACCCTATTCTTAAATGTTGATTTATCGTAAAATTGTAAAACTTAAATAAGTGAACGTTAAATCAAGATGGGTTGCTCTGTAAAAATTGTATAAAAAAGTATTGTTCGACACATGATACAAAAAGTGGTTTCAATTATGTGGATTCTTCACCCTGGGTTTTAGACGAAAAAGTTCCCCAAGGTTAAAAGTACAAATATTGAAAGTGTAGTTATTGATTATCTACAAATGTATAATATAAAACACTTACAAATTTTATAAATCGTTAATCGAACCAAATTTTTTTATTATATTATTATTATTTTTTTTTATTAAAATTGGAGGAATGATAGAAGCAACATTTTAGATACATAAATTTATAGTAGACTTTGATATGGGTAAAGGAAACGGATATTTACCTCACAAATTGTTTTTTTGGCTCCAACTTCAAAAAACTTAACCTTTGCTTGACACACTTCTCTGGAATAGTATACTTGATGCACTGAGGTTATTTGTACCCCATCATCAAAAATTATTATAAAAAATAAAATATTAAATATTTCTACTCGAGAATTTTTTTACGAGCTTTTGAAAAGTTTCTTTTGAATACTGTATAAGTTATATAGAAAAATATTAATAGTAAATGGGTTTAAAAAATTAGAATACTCGAAAAAAGTTAGGTACTTTAAATTAACATAGAACACGCGTGGGGTTGATTGTACCACAGTGTGTCAAACAAAGTTTAAATTTAAATAAGACTGCTCAATCTGTATTATTTTTCACTTTTTAGATCAATATAATTATTTCTAGAATTTTTTAAAATCGGTTATATATATTTTTAAGAATTTTACATATTTATATAAACATATAGAAATATACGCTCGTGTGTGTATGTATCATGTATTTTTTTTTAACCGACTTTAAAAAAGAGGAAGTTATCAATTTGACGTGTATATATATGTTAAAAAATGCATGATAATCAGCATAGTATGCATTTTAATATCTCTAGATATAAAAACTAAGTACGCCATTGATTGTTTGATTTCACGGAGGCGTAACAAAGGATTAAAATTAATATTTGATTTAGAACCTGAGTAAAGAATGATGATTGCCTAAATGTTATTTTAAGCAATTGTTAGAAAGTCCCCAATTACTAAGAATGGGCGAAACGTTCTACAAGTATACTTTTTCCTTCTTTTGCTGCTTATAACTATTGCTTTAAATTCATAAAGCAGTAGTTTAGAAGTGAAATTTTAATCTTAATTATAAAAGCGATGACTTCTCTAGTACCGCAAAGGAGTTCAATATAAAATTATATACCATTTCTCTTCTGAATAAATTTTAGTTGACCAATTTGATCTAAAAGTCGGGCAACTAAAGTTAAAAATACGTTAGTATTTTATTTTAAGCGAGAAGCATAATCTGCAATAATATAAATAAATTACAATTTCAATTGAATGATATTAAAAGTAAAAAAAAAAAAAAATACTCACCTATACTTTTAGGACTGTAATGTTGGGTTTTAATTCTTGCTCCTCTTCCTGAAAACCAAATATTTGATATTTAATAAATAATTTATTATTCTAGACTGTTTCGTATAGTGTAACTATTGACTACAAAAAATAAATTCAAAATAATAAAACAAACTTATTTTGAGAGAAAAAACAATTTACACCGAAGGTTAATCAATGCTTATGATTGAGTTGTATTGAGCAATTAGTATATTATGTAATGTTCGATAATAAACTTGATACAGTTCATGCAAAACGATATTAAAAAATATTGTACACTAACCAATAGAAGGAAATTTATTGATATCATCCACACCTATACGATTGAAATCTCTATCTTCAGATAAAGCAGAAGCTAAAAAAAAGAAAAAAATTATAAAAATATTTGTATAAGGTCTTTATTATTAACTAAAAATACTTTTTTTACGTTTTGTAAAAGGTGGACGAAGTGGCCTTTCTAGAGGTTGAGATTGTTCAGCTCGAATTGTGGTTTTACTATGGTCAATGATCATTAATGGTTGAGCCATGGAATCTGATCTCCGTCGTAGTTCTTCTTTATAAGTTCTTTCAGAAACGTGTTTTATTTGATTTTTTATAGCCTACAAAAAATAAAATATATAATAAATCTCAAGTACATGAATTTCAAAAAATAATAACGTAGGCCAATATTTTTCCGACCCAGAGATCAAATTATACTTTTCCTAAAGTATATTGGTCTGCAGAAACCCAATTTTAAGGTAACTGAAAGTAAAACTCTATCCTTTCAAAAATATTATTTAATATTTTGTTATTGTTACTTTTTATTAAATCTACTATCTAGATATAACTGATTTAAATTGATTATATTAAAATTTTCAGTACAACGTTGAATAAATATCAAAATTTATGAATTTTAGAGTTTATTAAACAACATCGGAAACGATAGCATAATAAATTTAATTCGGTTCTATCTAAAATATAAAATGTGATAGCTGAAAAATTAATAGAAATGGGTTTTAAAAGAGAAAACTTACTCTTTCAAGTATCTGGCCGAGTTTTTTTGTGAAAGAATCAATTTGAGAATTTATGTAACCTTGAGAATGGCAAAAAAAATGACTTTTTCGATCTTTTAATTAAAATCTTTTAGGAAAATATATTTTAGTCTCTGGACCCTGGTTTTTCCTAAAATATTGACGACTTGCTTAATTATTAGTTATCTTTATTAACCTTTAGGGGACGGGATGACCCCTATACGGGCCATGTCCATGATAAACACTTTACCTATGTTAGTTTTGGGATATGAGATCACATTTACCCAAATTCTATAGAAAAGCAAGAGAAACAAAAAATCCCAAATTCCCGTCCTCTAAAGGTTAAACTTATAATGCTTCTTTCGTTTGTTTTTCATTTAAAAAGAAACTTGGATTTTATAATTAAAATATATTACCCCTGTAGATATATCTGGTTTGCATAAGCTAAGATTTTCAAATGAATTCAGTAATAGTGCATCTTCTTCATCATTTCTATTTTCTTTTGGTTTATGAGATCCAGATTGCAATTCAATATCAAATGCTGGACAACAATATGAAAACATTACAAAAATCCATCTTTGAACAAAGGATTTGCTACAATAATTTCCACCAGCTGAAATTTCTGAATGGTACTAAAACATCATAAAAGAATATAAAATTAAGCTTAATGATGTCATAAATAATTGTAATAATTTAAGGATATCTAAAATAGTTTTTTGTATACTAAGGACGCAAAGCAAATTTTGTTTAAGTGAGTCTGAATTTGGTAAAAAAAAAGATTATTAATCATCATTCACATCATATTTTTGTAAAGCATACATTCATGTTTGCGTTCTTTATATAATTATGGATAATAATAATAATAATTATAATAATAAAAATATAAGGTACCCCGATTTAATACCGCCCACCTAAGCAAAAATCGCTGTAAATGAGCTCTCCCTCGTTGAGAAATATTAATTTGAAGAAATATGGCAGAAATTAAAAAAAATATCGTTTTTTTCGAGAAATAAAAAATTGTGTACCTAATTCCGCCCACCCCCGGTTCATCAATTATTTTGAGGCTCAAAATTGACGTTGTATCTTTATGTAAATACAATTATTCATTAAATAAGTTTAAGTAATAAATAATTGTTTTTTTTTCGTTAAAAAATTAATATTACTTTTTTTAAAATTATAATAAAATAACGTTAATCCCAAAATTTATCTGACTTTTTTGAAAAAAATTTTTTTTAGATAATTTATGAAGTTACTTTCAATTAAATTCTTAAAAAAAGATTTTATTGTTTTCATATTACTGAATGCTATAATATTTCATTATAAAACACCGAGTCACAAATAAATTTATGATATGAACATGTAATTTGTTGATATTTAATTTGGGCGAAATTAGGTACAGTGAGTGAAAATCGTCAATCAGGGCATAAAATCCGTTAGAAAATGTATTTTGAAACATAGAAAAAATTATTGTAAAGGTGAAAAGACGACGAATCAAACGGTATATATTTTATTGTATGAGGCTGCATTTGTTTTCAAAAGAATCAATTTTACTTACCTTAAATCGACACCAAACTTTTTTAAGTAGTGAAAAATTATTTTAAGTTCTCTAGAAAACTCATAAAGCCTTTTTAACTTTCCCGCATCGCTGTAAACTTCATGTTTTAACGCCCTCTATAAAAACCCTACCGCCTAGCTATTTAAAAGCGCGCTGTTATTTGAAATACGAAGGGTGGGCGGAATTAGGTCGGGGTACTTTAGTTTAATTATTACTTACTTTGCAACTTAAGCTGGTTTTATAATCAAATGGATCTTCTTTAATTTTCATAGAAGCAGTAGAATTATTAAATACGATATCATCGATGCTTTTGACATTGATATTATGTAAATTAACAAAAAGTTCTTCAAAAGAGTATACAGTAAATTTTTCTACGAAGTTACCTACAGAATTAATATTAGTCTTGGTTAAAATCATGTTAAAATAAGTACATGCTGATATATATATATATATATAAATAATTAACAAGCAACTTAGTATCAAATAGAATTGAAAAACTTACTATCAAAATTAGCTAATGATTGCAGGACAGATATAACAGGATTTTTCACATTTTCCACATGATATAAAGTATACAGCGGTGGAAGTTTACCCTTAATTCTGCCTGGATCTAGAAATTCGCAAATTTCTTTGTATAGAGTTTCGTAATTGCTTTCACCAAATTCTGGATTTTTGGAAATTTGATGAGTATTTTGGCTATGAACTATTGCCGCAGAAGCATATCCTGTGTGAATTACAGAATTCACTATTTTTTCATATGTTCTACTGACACCTTCTGCTAAAGAAAATTCTGCTAATGCTATTTCCGCCGGAAAATATTCGATTCCACCACTCTCAGGAAAACGACAGTAAAAATAATTTATGTGAACTACATAAAATTTTAGTCGTTCTAAATCTGTTTGAAAATAAAATATTTAATTATTCCTAAAACAGTTTTTTACGAGGGAAGGGAGGGGCGAGGACTTGATAAAAGTCCACGATTCCATTTAATTTCTGTCTATGAAATTTGGCCCGCTAAACAGAAATATTGAGGTTTTTAATAGAGAAAAATTGCTTCATAAGTTTTGTGAAGTTATAAGATGAATATATTCTTATTAATTTTTTCATAGTTTTCACTATTTGGTCTTACGAAATTTGCAAATCTCTATAAAATTGTAAATATTGTAATTTTATTACGATTTTTAAGATTATATTGGAATACTAATGACACTTTCGTTTTTCCTAAAAAATCCGATATAAATGTTTTCCTGGCTATTTTTCAATTGCCCGCTCTCCAAATTCATGTTCAGCGGGTCAAAATACCATATGGAAAACGTTTAAGTTTTCATCGGTCACAAAACCCCCATTGATCACGGAAATCCTTGTAACCCCCAACGATTTGTAAAAATCTTGCAGCAGTAACATTATTATTATTATTTCCTTACCGTTATTTTTATAAGCTCCTTTTATCGTAGATGTTATATCTTCTTTCATATTGTCTTCAAATTCTTTTCGTTTCATTTCAGATCTTTGGACATCATCCAGTAATTCTCCAATTGCAGTCTTTTTTTCGACTTGCACTTGAATTTTACTGTTTCTTTCTTTTTCTTTATAATAAGCTCTTCGTTCATCTGATAGATTCTGAAATATATTTTTTAATAATATCTAACTTTGAAAAAAAAAAAAAAAAAAATTAAATATTTAAGTACTTACTTTCCACGATTCATTAAATTTATAATCAGCCTGTACATCTCTTAAACCGTTTGGAAATTTGCGCCCTTTTTTTTCTTCATCTTTTTTCCAGTCAAGCATGAAGAAAAAAAAAGCATTTGGTTTTTGTTTGCTTTTATTTTTTGGCATTTCCCTTAGAACCTTTAAAAAAAATTTTTTTCGTTTTAATATCTGTACCCTAGCGAATCGTAAAGGAACTTAAGATGTTCTATTAGATACTCATGTAGTTCAATAGATTCCTAAAATATAGCAGCAGTATTTGTTGCGGAAGATGCAAAATGCTTAATTGTTGTGGTAGCTACTTTAGTATTTATAAGATCACATTACATTATGTATGTTAAATACTTCAAATCCTATTTTTCAAATTATTATTATATTAAAATTTTAAAACAGATATTTTGAGGTTATACAAAATTTGAGCCACAAATAATCAATATTTCAACATTTAAAGTTGAATTTTACTTTGTTCTCTACATCATTTTTTATGTCAGTTTTAACTAATTATTACTTCCAGATACATCTTCATAAAGTTATTTTTTCTGTTTGACAGACATGTAAACTCAACAATCAGTACGCTACTTTTCGAACTTAAATACTAAAAAACAAGAAATTATCGCGTGTTTGATATTTCGATTAGAATTTTAAAAAGTATTTACGTTTCAAGTGAAAAAAATATTTATATTGTTAAAATATTTTTAATTCTATTTTCTTTAAATTTAAAACTATTCTCAGTATGTTTTAAAAAAGTATACTTACGGCAAATAAGTCAAAGTTACAAAACTTGATTTTATAAAAACTAATTATTAATAATTTATTACTGCGAATTAATGTTTTATTTAGTATTAATTATTATAAGTATTACTTAAATAAATGTTTTAAACTAAAGAAGTCAGGTTAAGACTACTACGAACTGTTCTATGCACATAAAGGTACTGAAAACACGAGCAATAGCTGCAGATGCACAGTAGTCGATTTAAGTCTGTGACATAAGACTTGACATAGACCCGACATACTATGTTACGACAGTATTACGAATATTTTTAAGTGAACTTTATAATAAACTAAAAAGGGTTTTTTTAGTGAACACACTTTTGACCCGAAACTTCCAGCATTTATTTAGCACTTATTTCAAAATCATGCATAAATTATAACAGCTACGACAGAATCTATTCAGACATATACGTTAACGATTCACTATTTTCAGAATGAAACTGTGACTCCAGTAGATGGCGGTAGTAAAGCATGCGTGGGTGGAGATACACGAGATTTGAAATGTGAAAGAAATTATAAATTTTAATAAAAGTAACAATATTTATGAATATATTAGCGTAAAGTAAATCAGTAATTTATTCAATTTTTATACAGAAAACTCACACGGAGTGTAACTATTTTTTTAATGTTATTTTTCTTATTTAAGAAGACTAATAGGTTCTATCTTAAATAATGAATTTTAAATAGATATGATAACAAAAATTAGATTAATATTAATAATTTCGGTCGTTGAATAATGAATTTTGATGAAAGTACCAAATTGTTGCTTTCAATTTTATTTCGTAAGTCTTTTAATCCTAAAAACTCTGTAAGAAGTATTATACTAATAAGTAGTTTATTATCTTACCGTAAAATTATTTATAATTATTATTTAAAAATAGTTTATCGACAAATGATTCATATAAATATGAATTTATTGATCTACTCCCAACCAAGCTGTTAATTTTGAATTCTTCTCGAGGATTCGAAGAGCTCAGTACATTTAAGACCGAGTCAACATCTCTCGGCAGGCGTCTAAGGTAGAGCAGCTAGTGCCTTACTAAGGAGTCTACTCTATAGATGCTATAGCTGCTCGAGGACGAAACGTCGTATTTTGATTGGGTATCACGCTTTACGGCCTTCGAATCTTGGAGGAGAATGCGTGCTCTGCCCTTTATATCAAAATTAACAGCTTGGTTTGGAGTAGATCAATAAATTCATATTTATATGAATCATTTGTCGATATACATAATCACTGAACAATAGCATCTTTTTGGAATTAATAAAAATAGTTTAATTTATTACTTCATAAAAATTTAATCTCAAAGTAGAACAATAAATTATTTCATTTATTTATATACTACAATATTTGAAT
>UELX01003365.1:0-23932 GCA_900480035.1 Eupelmus urozonus | reverse complement strand
CTGGGCAGATTTTGCTAAAAATTCTGGGCACTAATTAGTCAAGAGGCCAGAAATTATGTTCAATTTTCTACCAGGGCGGTTTTGATTTTAAATTAGTCACGTATTATTTTTATTTATTATTATTGGAATTTAATTAGACTGTCCGCTTTAGTACCTTCTAAAAGTTGCGAGTTGCTACATTCTTTGACGCTTTCACAAAACTATAATTTATTTGAAACGAATAGCAAAAAATTGTTATATAGCTTAAAATAAACTTTTTATCCCCAAGATTTACAAATCTAATTTCTCCCACCTCTCCATTCCACATAAAATTTTTTCTCCTTTTTATCACCAAAATAAATAGCGAAGTTGCGGTCAGCGCTTATAGCAACTATGCCAAATTTGTCATCGTAACGCGCAATCAAACGGCGCTCGCAACGGCTCTAAGTGTGTATATACACGTCTCATTATGAAATAAAGCAAAAATCTTTCGCGCATAAACGTCCGCATTAAACAAAGATGAACAAAATAAAGCGACGTTAATGGCCCGGCTCCACGCAGCTCGGGTTATAAAATTTCGTAATAACTGTAACCATGAAAAATGCAGAGTTTGTTTTACGCCGCAGCCGCGCGCTCGCACTCAACTTTCGCAACGCCAGAATAGATACACGGCCGATAGGGCGAATAAGCGACTTTATATAGCAACGATTCACCTGCGAGATAAAACTCCTAGACGACTGCGCGTACGCTCTCTCTTCTATGTCTCCTTATTACACACCAAAAAATACCTGAAATCGCTGGGTTTTCGCGCGTGCCCGCCGAGCTCGCGCTGATCTTTATCACGGCTAAGAAAAATGATTTAGCAAAGCTCCCCGCTGCCTAATGATTCCAAGCGCGAGCCAAGATAACATCAGCCTCGATATTATATACGCGATAAAACGAGCCGCACGCGCGCGCGTATATAGCTGTATATACGGCTCGATTAGAGTGGCGAGCGAGCGTTTCTGTAAATTGCAGTTTCGCGGTCACTCGCGTACGTTGCTGGATATGGACAAGTGGAATAATATGTGGACTGGACATTGTGCGGGCTGAAAATCGCGCGCCGAAGCGTTTACATCACAACTCGGTGGGCAGTCGATATGTTATTGCGAGCGGATAGAGCGCCGGAGCCAATGACTTTAATGGCTCGTGTAAACTGCGGAAAAATAGATCGGCCGAACGTCGACGCTGACAAATGATAGATTTCTGAAACCGCGGGAATTACGGTGGTTTAAGGGTTGATTGCGATGCTGGGAGCTTTTTTTTTGGTTTGAAAACAGAAAGTTGAATTGATAATCTGATTTTAAGATTTTAAATGGATGTGGAAATCGAGCGTAGATATGATTTTTCGTTTTTCTCGCGAATGCTATTTTGAAATTATAAGAGTGCAATTTTCTGAAATAAATATTTTAAATTATTCACAGTCTAAAGCCTTACATAAGACAATGTAATTTTTATAGCAATACTAATTCATAAAACCCGATCCCAAAAGCAGCGCGCGCTCAAATTTTTTAATAGCCCTCCTAACTTTCCTTTTCCTCCAACCCAGCGCTCCGTCCAGTCCTTAAAAAGCAGCGCACTCTAACTTCGGATCTGCTTTATTCTTCTCTCTCCTCCCATTCAGCCTCACGCGCATTACCGCGTAGGGATTTCAAACTTCGTCAAGGAATATTGAGTTATAATTCGCGGCCTGCACAATACACCTCTGCCGACTTCCTTTAAAAGTAGCGAGCGAAATAATAGCCTTTAAGGACCTGGAATTACCCGGAGCTCGCACTTAACCCGCTTCCATCAAATGGACTTTCGCTACTGCAGTACTAGTATACGCGGCGCTTCGCGAAGGTATATACATGCGGCACGCATCGAACAGTGCGCGGCTCCCATTGTTTCGTCGAGCCGGTGAACGAACTATGCGCGCGCGAATAAACGAGGCCCGCGCTATCCTAATGGTTCGTATTATGCGCGGTACGTGTTCCTTTCTTCTTGGCGCTTGTTCGGAGCGCGACGAGGCGATGACGACGTCTCCGATCCCTGAGAGCCGTTAGATGGGATAATGCGCATTGCCGCGGGGCTTGCGTCCTGCGTTTCGGATGAATTATGCAACGTTGACCGGGCATTGTTGTTTTTTTCCTGGAAAGGCTGGTTGCAGTTTTTTTTGCGTTGTTGATAATGAATTGGATGGGTTTTTGAGATAGAGTTTTTGTAAAAAATTTTAGTTTAGATCGTTTGGCATATTGTCTTCGCTTTATACTAACATTTACCTTTGCACTAGATTATTCCAGTATAATGAAATTACGTTACACCAAAGCTTCCATTACTCCATTCCTCGAATTAAATTACCAACAGCCAAGCCTACAAAGAAACCAATCCGACCTTTCATCTCGTCCCCGTCAACTTCCGAATCTTAGATCACCATTAGGCCTCAATCTCCCCTTAACGATTCAACAGTTTACTTAGCCCCACTACTCCACGGGAAAAGACGAATCCAAAAACCGAATCAAACCCTCTGAATAAACGATAAACTACCTTTCCCCACACACGGCCGCGTCCTCCGAGCCATCCAATTGTTTCGAGCTGTTAACATTCTCGAGGAAACTAATCAGGATTAGAGTTAGGATTACGCGGGGGCCGATTGAATTAGCCCCGGCGCTCCATACAGTCTGCTCCGCTCCGTGCCTCGTAAACTCTTACTAAAGCGTCGGGCTCCTCCCGTCCCGTGTCCAAGCTACCCCCGCACTGCCCCATCAGCCATAACTATAGATACGCATCGGGAGAGTCCGAATCTGAGCGCGCCGTCGCGCAGTGGACTGGACAGTTTCCGAAATTTCATTATCGCTCCGCGGGTGCAGGAAGGATGGAAAGAGAGAGAGGGCGAGTTTTGAAGCGCGCGAGAGCGCTGACTTAATTATGTAGGTTATGGAACGGCCGATTAAGCCATTTCGCTGCTTGGGGAACGAGCGCGTTTACGGCGGTGAGTGTAACGTCGCGGAGCGCCAGTTGGCGGATTGAAAATTTCTTGATTAGACGCGTATTAACGATCTTATGAGAGCGGGCTTGGTTAATCGCGGGCAATCGGGAATTTACATTTAGATTGTGGAGCGCGCGTTGGGTTTGTTGGGTGGGTATAGTTATTGTTGCGGAGGTGCTTTCACGTTTTAATTTGCCTGTCTATCTATGAAAATTGAGAAATAAAATATTTTAAATATATTGAATAGGTGCTGCGGTATCAAATTAAATCTTCGTGTAAAAGTTGGTTAAGTTTTCGAATAAACAATTTATGTCGTGGTTCACGAGATATTGAACCTACTATTAACGTTAATTCATTTCGTATGCAAAATATATTGGTATTGAAGATCTGCTAGATGTAGGTAAAAAACTACATTCAACTATGCTCATCTGCGTCACCAGAGTAAAAAGATAAAGCTTTTATTCAGGATAATTGTAAATTTTAAATTTACGAAGAACATCACGAAAGAAACAACAGAAAAGTCTTAATGAAAATAATTATAATATTATACTCTCTTAGGCAGATAGGTAAGTATCAGTTGTAAAGAAAGCTACCATAATAAAATCGCAGTATACATTCTTCACAATAGATTAATAATTTTACAAAATTAAAAATAACACTGTCAATTTATTTATTTCAATTTTTTTTTAATTTTGTCAAGCTAAACCATAGGAAACTATAATTCATAAGCAGCCAGCAGTCATCAAATCTATACATTTAAATTCAAACAAGAAACCTTTCTCAATCTTTGATCTATTTATTACACTCCCACTATTACATAAACGCAAAAAGAAAAACCAAAGCACAATAAATCTCAAGACTTCCACACCAAGCTCACATTATTAACAACCGCAACATTTAATCAAGTACACGCACACCCTTCTCATTTTCAGAGACAAACCTTTTCAACCTGTCCGCTCGTACCTAACTCCTGATAGATACCTGCAACATACATCAAAAGCCATTTCGAAAAGTCATTTGAGATTATTTAGTGCACTCGCGTCGCTCCTGGGCCTCGCTTACATTTGAATGGATAATTTATGAATGGTCGAAACCTCCGAGCCGCAGGATGAATACTCGACGCATGATTTATTGCGTAATAACCTAAAAACCATAAAGGTACGCGCCCGCGAAAGGGCCGCGGCATCTCGCGCAATAATTTTCGAAACAAAAAGTCGGAAGTCGCCACTTTAAGTGAAAACGCGCGCTGAGTTTTAGCATACACGTGTAGATGTGTGTACGCGCATTTACGCAGGTTCCCTCGTAGGGTTACGTAACGCACGGCAGCCTCGCATTTTCGCCCGTTGGTTTCGTATCAGGCCGACTTTAAATTACCGTATAAAAGCCACAAGTGGGATCGGTTATGTCAGTCTACCGGGACATCTACGTAAAGTAGTTTTTTAGTATGTAAAATAAATGGGCATTTATGATATTTTGAAAATCTTTTAAGCATCGGTAACTACAAAATTATTGCATTAAACGAACTAAATTTCATTTTAATCTTGAAGTATACATCTTAAACTGTGATAATTTCAATCTTAACCATATTCAAATAATTGAACTTACAAATATTCAGTACTCATCTCACACTAAATTGTGCATAAGCCCAGTAGCTAATCTCGTAATGCGGTGCACCGCGCGCGCCTCTCGAACTACATCCACATATGCAGTCCACGAAGTTTTATTTCTCATTCAACAAGCATATCAGCCTGGCAAATATTATTACGCGCATTACTCCACTCACGCGCGCGTGTTTATCTACTTAATTTCTACGTGCGCGCGCCACCTGAGCAGTAGCTAGAGAAAGCTGTTTTTCCGAGCACTATCCCCCATCTAATATAAGTGCGCTGACCCGCGGCAGTAGGACGACGACGGCGCGACGACGCAAGTCCATGGCAGAGTAGTCGGGCATGCGAAATATATATATATAAAATGCGCTGCGCGCTACGCTATTCAGCCGTGCGTGCACGCGACCAGCTCTTTCAGTGATCGCGCAAATTTCTGTTGGGGCAAGAGAACGTGTGTATGCCTGTTTCTTTTGAGTGGGTACAGAGCTACTGCTTTAGAGGATTGATGTTTGGAATGTTTTTATTTTTTGGACGGTTTTATTTATTGTAGACTGTGGTATTGAAAATTTGATTGCATTGCTCTGGTAGGGAGGCCTCTACCGATCTTTGTTATCTTAAATTGTATAGCATAAATATTTTATTATTTTAGGACAATTTTTAACAATAGTGGTATACTTCAACATAAAACTTATTAGTAAAGGTTTACACCAGATAAGAAATCAATTTTTATTCGTAAGTCGATTTCACAAATATTGTATGAATTTTGTATATGAAAGTAATAAAAGATATTACATGTACATGTAGCCCTTTATTATAAGTAGAAACTAATTTTCCTTAACTCAAAGCAGCGACATTTTATTGATCCAATGCAGAAAAAAAATATAATTCTCCATCTACATAACTAACTGCATCTACTCTCAGATAATTTAAAAAAAAGTATACCCTAAGCCAATACAATCAACAAAACAATCCCGCACGCACTCAGTAATCAGCGCTGCTCGAACAACCATCCATATACACTCCGCTCATCCATCCCATAGACGCGTGCAGGCACGCAGTCCTCCTCTCTACGCTAGATTCATTCGACGCGTTGATAAGATTCACGGCGATTGAATAAGGGCAGTATATCATAGCGTCCGCTCCTAGCATCGAGCCTCATAACCGGTCCAATTAATCCTCAGCCACTCGCTCTCTTACTACGTGCATCGCTCCTATATACACACACACAGAGAGCCAGCCTCCTCTCGTTAACTCTCCTCTCTCGCAGTCAGTTTTTCTCTCCTCCGTATCTCTCGCGCATTACACACACTTGGGGCGATGTCGACAATGACCGGCGCGCGATATATATCCACAACAATATAAGTCCAAGGTAATCGCGTATGTCACAATATTCTCTCTGCTCGCAGGTATATCCACACACACACACACACAGCGCGAAGGGAGAAGCGATCACGAGCTGAGAGAGCCATTGATCACCGCGGCTGGAAAACGCGGGAAATGCACGAGCTGCATAGTCGACTGGACGCGATTATATTGCAGGTGATAGAGCCGCGGAGAGGAAAAATTGATGGATCTCGCGAGGTTTTTTTTTCTCTTCGTTGGAAAAGTGACAGGAGCGGAGTCGAGATTACTTAGGGCCGATTGCTCCCGTTGTCTGCGATTGCCCTGACCTCAAGCGGGAGCCTTGGTGCAAGAGTTTTATGAGGCTGGAAGTAATTTATTTAATTTTCCTTTTTTTTGCTTTTGAATTGATTAAGGTTTAATGCCGAGGCGCGGGTGGAAATTGTTTCTGTGAAATTTGATGGACGGCGTGTAAGCAAAATCGATAAATTCTGGGCGTAAAATAAATCTTGGATATGGTAGAATAACGTTACAGTGGTGGCATAAAGTTTCTTTGGACTATCATTGCACGCTATCGTTTTACTGTGTGTTTGTGCCATTAAAACGTAACTACTAAATAAAGTGAAAATTATTCTCGGCTCATAAATTAGCATTCAGTTATTCAAATGAGATTCGGTTTTCCCGCTACAATAAAGATTCTTTGCACTTTCTAGTTATACCGTTGATCTTCTACGGTCGCAAATGGGGTAATATTTTAAAACAAGTAACATTAGACTCGTACTATTTATAGCTAAACAACTTCAAAGCACTACGCAAGATGTCGCTTTATGGCATAAAAAACATTGCAAACAACTGGAAAGAAAAATTCTTGGATATAATAGAAAAAAAAGTAAATGAAGTAACGGATTAACACATTAATTCAGCTTTTACATACGCAGCGTGGCGCAGATATTGCGATAAATGCAAAATCACGAAGAAGCCGATAAAGTGTCTTATTAATGCACGCACCGATTTAGCTGCGAACAATGGCGCGAGTATATACTCGAAACGTTATGTTAAACCGATATCGCCGATAAAGTGATTGAGTTATTTTAGAAAACATTGAGTAATTTACGTAATCCCAATTGCTCAACGGCGAGCAGAGCGAGTGTACAGGCGAGTGCTGGAAATTCAAATAAAAGTTCGACGACGTAATGGACAACATTACGGTATCTTTATTATTATTAAATAATTATTAGGCGCACTGCATTGAGTAATAATTACATGCGTGAATGTAAACATTAGCGTAATTCTACGGCTTGAGTCTGGATCGGAGTAAATAAAGATTTGTATTCTATCATTACATTGAACTATTCTGAGGTTTATAAATGATAAGTTTTTTATACTTAGTGATATAAATTTATTATATTTTTATTAATTTATACTTGTATATTTAAATAAATAATTTTATTTTTCTTATGCAAATATACTCGTAATGTATCTTTGAAACTGCACAGTTGTAAAACCGTTCATAATATATAAACACACTCTACTTAAATCAGAAAAGTCCATTAATTTTACAAAGTTTGACTTAATATAATTTAAATGTAAATATTGCAATACAGTCGAACAGACGTAATTGACAAAACTATCATAGAATAAAATATATCAAGAAATTTACAAACGCACATGGTACTTCCTACAACGCAAAAGCCAGTTTAGCCTTGTGCATAACTTAGAAGTAGTCGCGTGCCACGCTGATATGCGCGCATAACACAACCTGCGTACCTCTAGCGTATAACGAATACACGTGTCTGTGTGCTGCTACTGGCTTGCAATAATGCGTAGGTCGAAAAGCTGGAGGCTGTCATGTGGTAATGCTTTCATTCATAAAATCTTTCACCTGACGTTGGCCTTACGAGTGGTAAAAAGTAGAAAAGAGGTCTAATTTAGTTTTATAAGTTTCAAAAAACGTCATAATTCTAAACAGTTTAGTCGGCATGTATTTCAAAATCTTTCAATAATTCAATAATATTAAAAGAAACTATAATAAAAAAATATAAATCTATTATAATAGAAAGCATAAATGGAATAACAAAAAAATTATTCCCCACGTACTGACTAAATAGATAGACCAATAAGCTATTATAAGCAAAATAAACAAAACCTCCCTAGACATTAACTAAACGTAGAAAGAAACCCTTCATTTTCTATATTCCAGTACCTCAGCATTAATTAATAAAGTCATCTACGTCAAATCCCGCAGTTTCCTCCAAAACGCGAGAAACTCAAACGCAACACATCGACTCCGTCCCGTCACGGCCGACAGGAGCTGCGCTCTTATACACACGCAGCCACTTTTCAGCGCTCTCCTTTTTTCTCTCACTCCCCGCGCCTGGCCGCAAATTACCCGAGGAGACTGTGAAATTGGCTCAATCGTGTTTTCATTAAAATATCAGCGACGCGGCGTCAAACTGGCTCGTAGCGCCGGAGAGAGCCGGCAGCGCGTGCCAGATTTGTTGTTGCACGATATAAATCGGGACAAATCGGCCCGTTCTCCTTTTATGCTTTTTTTTTGTCCCCCGCGACCTCCCGCGCTTTTGCAGCGCTATGGATTCGAAAACACGATATCTGCGCGCATGCATGTTTTCAAAGCGACGGCAGTAAACGCGATGGCGCAATTATTTCTCTCTCGGCGACTGGCGACGCGCCGAGGAACTGGACACTCGAGGATTAGACTTTTTCTTTGCGCCGGAGCGTTTGAGAGGGGCAGATATTTTCTTGGCGAGTTGTAATTTTTATGATTGTTGCAGTTGTTTCGGCGCGGCTGATTTCAAGTGTGAAAGGGAATGTTTTTTTGCGAGCGTTCTTTTTTGTGTTTGTGGCAATGGCGTATATGGGTACTTCAGACGTGGATAAATAGATATAGGCGTGCTGAAGTTTGAAGTTGCGCAGAAATGTTGGCTCGGCAAAATAAATTACTTTGAGCGAAGGTCAGTTTGTAGCTGGGGTCTGAATGAGCGAATGAACGTTATAAACTAAAAGAAGTGAGTTTGAGAAGTTTCTTAATAATGATTGAGCTGTAATGTTTGACTACTTAGAGGAAATATTAATAACGAATTTATGTCGATTTTGCAAGATTCAATGTATTTAATTATTTGAAATTTTTATGTTAAAATTTCATATCTTTGAAGTGCATCATGTTGAAATTCATAAAATTAATTAGAAATATAAATGAATTTGATATACTTGATATTTTAACGGATTATGGTTATAATAGCGGTAATTTAAAAAAAAAATATCATATGTATTTATAAGCATGAGAATTTCATAAAAAAGTTATAATATAACAAGTGCATTAACCATCTGTCAAAACAAATTTTCATCGTTCACAAAAGATACGATTTCATCACGCTATTATACTCTTAATTAACTATTATGCGACAGAATTCTTATTTGACTTTTCTTCCATATGATTTGAGTGTCACATTAAAAGCAACGGAAGTTATTTGGCACACGTATAATTTTTCCCTCATATTCAAGCGCTTAATAAAGCACACAAATAATAAAAGTAGTATGCATTTCAAACTCATTTGCGTATTCAGTTTGTAAAGAATACATTCATCTTTTCGTTTGATTTCCAAGAATTTTTTGCAAATTTAGGAGACCTTGAGACTAACAATACGATGAAATTTCCATTTCTCGGTACTTCAGAAAGTAGAACGGAACATTGACATTTTATATTTAATGACTTGAAGAAGAATATTAATAATACTAATAATGTACCCTTTATTAACTACAAAAATAAGTATAAAAGTAACTAAAAGCGACTACAAAAATCACAAGAACAATAACTCATACATTACACCCCTTTCCATACCATCCAAAGAAATTAACGATATCAATGCCCCAATAAACCAATCCCAATATTCAACAGAAGCCCGCATTATCCGATCGCTTCTAATGTTTCAATCTGAAACACAACCTCCCCTCGTAAACTCTCCCTCACTCTCTCTTTTCACTTCTCTCCAAGCCGACTAAACCGAAAAGGCTACTACGATCATTGTCGCTGACTAGAAAGAAAAAAATTGGTCACGCGCCGCTGATCCTGTGACACATTTCCATACGCCGAGGCCCCGGCGGTCGCTCCTCTCAGCACCCTCCCTGGGTGGTCGGATTTCGGACGAGCACAGTTGTTGGGCTACTCAGCGGCGTCGGGGCCAATATTTTTGACCGGTACTTTTGGTGTCTCTTTCCCCGAGGTGCGCGACCGAGTCGGCAAGTCAAAGGCCGATAATCTGCCGGCGGCTGTGAAATCCGGTGATGAGTGTGAAAAGCTAAACTTTGACCTTGTCGTTTTTGGATGCTGGTTCAAATATTTTGCAGCTTGCTTTTTGTTTTTGGTTTACGGGTGGGGTTGGAATTTTAATACGGTTTTGTTTTTTATTGTTTTTTTTAGAATAAAGTATTATTTTAGAAGTACATTATATTATGTGACGCTAATTTATTAATCAATCTATCTTTAGCTTTGCATTTTATCCTGTAATAAGTATACATACACGTTTAATTTTATAATTTGGATATAGTAAAATTATTTCAAAACGTTAAAATAAAGGTAAAAAAATTTCCAAGTTAAGATAAAATTACAACCATTATTACCTCTTATTTATCAAATCACTGCAGATAACAATTCTCCGCTTCACCTTAGAAGTTTGCGCAACATCGGTATACCCAAGCGGTAAGTGCGTTTAAGGGCCTAAACTACCGCCGTAAACGCGCTCCGCGGGTAGCCTGGGGTCCTGCATTAGTCGGAGCCTACCGGCGACGCCGGCCGTAAAAACGTTAGGAGCCGTGACGACAACAACGGAGACCTCCAGTTTCGCCTTATAGGCAAAACAGAGTTACAGTGTCTCCCAGTGCTAGCTCTTCCTTTGGCGCTTTTGCCGCTGCTGAAGCTGATTTAACGAGGCGTTACGGTGCTTAAGCTTGTCGATTTTAAGGATCTTCATTATTTGCAGGGTTTGGGACTTCTTTGATCTTCCGACAAATGTAGAAAGTTGGATGTGCCTGCCGTTACTGTGCTTCCTTGATTTTTTAATAGAGGGGGATATGGATATAAAATATTGATTTTTTAGGATCTTATGGATGCGTAAAAGTCAGTTTATGATTATGGGTCTCTTAGAGTGTCAACCTTGTATCTCAAAACGATCATCTCGGCGATACCATAAAAATCCGATTGACATAATAGTCGTTTATAGGGAAATTTCGAAGGGATCTATGTACGATTTTTTACGATACGTCATAAAAGGTGTATACACGGTGGGCGACGTATGTAAAGAAACGTTTTATCGAAGAAAAAAAGGAGGAGAAGAAGAAAAAAATAATTTATTGCCCTCGCCGCAGTCGTCGTGCACTTAACGCGATTTTCTGAAAGCAAAACGTATGTGCACGAAGAAATCGGCAAGCCGATGATGCAAGAGCCTGGCGTCGTTAAAAAAGAGATGTAACTTTATTTTTATTCCTTCTTGGAATCGCCGGCGTAAAGACGTTTCGTTGCTTTTAAGTGTAAGTACTTAAAAGTAACGTATAAAAGATAATTCCGAAGATTTACTTTAATTTACATAGTTATGAAAATAATAGTCATTTTTATTATGAACTCTAGGAGTACGAAAATTCGTTTCGGGTAATAAAAGTGTCATGCACTTAATGTGTTACCATTCATTTCACTTCAAGAATTTCTAACCAAATAGAAATCTACGTCTAAATTCAAAACTAACAAACTTCATTCAGAAGAAAATTCGTTTCAAACAAACTCTTTTTATTAATAAATTTTAAAAGTTTACAATCTCACCCCACCAACTTCCATTCATCATCACTCTCCAACAAGTCAACTACTCACACACAAAACCGTCCGCTACAAACCACAAAATCAACCTACTTCCCATACCCCAAAAAATCCACCCCTCAAAAAAACCCAAAACCTCATCGCTCACACCCCATCCGTCATCTACCCCGTCCAATTACGCAAATCCATCCCCCCGATCGACAGCTCTGACACTCGGCGTGACCAAAGCGTATCGAGATCCGCGTTTAACGCCCGTTCAGAGCCATAATCGGCCCGCGTAATCTCCGTCGTCACAGCCTGTAACAAGCAAAAAAAAAAAAAAAATCGCCGCCTCGCTCTTTTCTTCGCGCGCATATAAATATATGTACACACGCGGCCAGAGAGACGAGCGCGCGCGCGTTACCGATACAATGAGCCTTAACTAGCCATTATATGCGCGGCACTATATACACGCCGGCGACGTTCCTTGACCCGAGAGAGAGAGCCGGTCGTGCGCCTCTGATTTTCTCTCTTGACTGCTCTCTCTCGCTCTTTCTCGTACTCTTCGCTCAATTATCCTCTTCTTTCTCTCTCTTTCTCGCTCGCTTGTTTGTACACTCGGGCGGACTGGTCTTCGCGGATAATTCGCGATGCTCGATAAACTCGATTATTTTCTACACGTGAGAGCTCCGGTCTGCTGCGTTTGTTTTCGTTCGGTTTAACGAATGCTAATCGCTCGGCTGTGAGCGAGGGTTTTGAGTAAAGTTAAGGAACTTTTTTTATTGTTAGGTGTGTTCGTGTTTCACTAAATAAATAATTGCATAAGGTTTTTTTTGAATTTAATGGCATAAAATAATCACATAAACATTTAAAATTAAAATTAAATACCAACGCGAATAAAACCAACCAAAAACGCACGTTACAGTAATTAGCAAGGGTTCCTTTTTCGCAAGAGGCACAGCCCCTCACCCTCGAATCCCTATACACATCCACTTCCCACTCTTAATAATGAAGCCATAAGAGCAACAAAGACTCGAGCGCGACAGGTGCAAGGCAGTCGAAATTACGAAAGCCTTCAATTAAACTCGGTGACATCCTCGAAATTCGTCAGCCCACGCCCCCGCAGTTTTCCATATATCCGCGGGTTCTCACGCTGCTCGTCGTGTCGTCGCCCTAGTCTCGTTTTTCGCGACGCGCTCCGCGGACCCGCGCCTATGGGGAAAATATACATTTCGCGCGTGTAATGACAGAGGAGCCGAGAATCTAAACCGCAGTTCTCCGCTGGTTGCTTTTTTGCCGCTCTCGATAAGTACGAGCGCTTCGAGAAAACAAAGGCGCGGAGGGTGTGTGTTCATTTGCGGGTCGCTGTGCGAACGTACCTATGCGGTGGTTTGGTTTTGTGTTGAAGATGATACTTGAGTGTTTGATACTGGATTTTAATTCAGCGAATTGTGGGAGTATTTATTTTTAAGAGGTTCGGAGGGTGGTGCAGTTTGTGTTTGCGGTTTTGGTTTATATGGACTTTTAGTGCGTATTCAATGTTACGGTTATAACTTTTTATTTTAATTATATTATCAATAAGTTTCGTATAAAAGATAACTGAAATAATTTGTTGAAGATTTCATGACTCCAATATTCAAGAAAAAAAATTTTTTTTTAAATATATTAAAATATGTTTTATAAAAAACGTAAAGATTGATGATAATCATCTTGCACTTTTTGACTTTATTAACACGTTTTCAAAACAACCTATAAAATCAATGATTCATTACTACATTTAAACACACATAAATAAAATTAACATTTATATATTCAAACCTAAACTTGTAATTCCCATCCCATTCCAATAAATCAAAATCTCAAACTTCCTCCAACCATCGATCGATATCCCCGCTTATTTCCGCTCAACTTTATACTTCCAGACCACCCTGTAGCCGCTTTACTCGCTCGCAACTCGCTTTTCCCACTGTACTCGCAGAGAAAGAGCCGGACACATGGCGCGTATACGTCTTCTATACATACACACACTCCCTCTCCCGATTCCTCCTTACTATAATGCGTGCCGCCGACTTCTTCAGTCTCTCCTCTCGCCGTGCTGGCCTACAATTATTACAATTACCGGTAACTACCCCGGCCATTTGTCCGTTAATCGTTACGAGTCGTATATATACTCTCCGAGACGCGCCTCTCTCTCCTCCGCAAGCGTCCTTTGAAGAAGAAGCGAAGCGCGCGCTCTCCTCCGATTCAGATATATTTACGATGCGCGAGCCGCCCTTTTTTTTCCTCTCCGCAAGTCGATACCGCACTGCTTTCTAGCGCGAGCTTGCCTATTGTCGTTGCGCCGCGCGCGGTGATTAAGGCACGTGCGCACGCAGATAAAAAGATGTAAAGCGGGGGGGAGCTATCCTTTACCAGGCGGCGGCTTCTCGCTTTTATGACGCGGCGAAAAAGTGCTCCGATTCCCCGGAAATTGCTGCTCGCTGAGGAGAGAGTGTATTTGTGCGCGTGCGTATACGCATCTTTTGCGCGGGAATTTCAAGACCTCCGGCCGTCGGCGTGGATTATTGCCGGGGATGAGCGAGCTGAGCGATTTTTCAAAGGGCCTGGAGGACGCTCGTCGCGAGGCTCGGCGTTTTTCTAGGACGGGAGGGGAAGACGGGGCGATTAATTTGCAATAATTATCGGGAGACGCGAGATTTCTCGTGATTGAGGAGATGCCGAAGTTCGCTAATGGCTGCAGGTTTGCGAGAAGAGTTGGATACGTGGTTTTTTTTTTGGTGGGGTAGATGGGAGAAAAGTATTGCAGTTTGAGAAAATTGATGGACTAACTAGCGTTATGGAATGTTACTTTTCATCTGCGGATGTTTCTTAGTCGAGGTGTAATCGTTCTTGAAATGGAGATAGCGAATGAAGAGCATACGTTAATTAAAAATAGGTGTCATTAGTGTGTACTCTATAAAATATTTTCTGAAAGAGTTTTGAATGTATTTTTAATTTACACAATTTATAATTTTTGTATTTAATTGGTGTAAGTAATATTAAATAATAATCTACACTTATAAGCAATAAAATATTATTATCGTATTCTAACATGATCCAATTGCTCTAAAATAAATATAAAACTCAAATTTCAAATTTAAGGAGATCCAATCCAGTTCTTAATAATTTACTAACCAAGCTCTTTTTGAATATTTGAAAAAATTATATAGCTACGTATGTAAAAGAATTTCAAGTTAACGTTGAAAAGCGTTTAAAATATTATTTTAATAATAATTTTTAATTGTTTTATTTATTTAAAAATATTAAAAAATTTTGTTTTGGCAGAGAACATTGACCTAAATTCGCTTATACCTTATTTTAAATATTTTGATAGTCAAAAAATTGTATAATCTGCATAATTGGTAATATGAGGTCTATTGCATCCCCTATTTTGAAAATATTGACTTTAGTTTACGAACGGTTAAAACTCAACCACCCAAAATCCTAGAAAAACAGCTTCATTTAAGTCGGCTATTCTTCAACGAACAATAGAGGAATCGGCACACCAAAGAGAAAAGACATCTTCAGCTCCGAAATTATTTCGTCCCCACGGTAAATCAGCGGTGTTTGAGGGCAAACAAATTCGAGAAAGCGTGGCAAGCTGTGTTTTCGGCAGTTTTCAAGGTGCGGGTGGTCAAGAATTTTCTCAGCTCCCTAATTGGCACGACGAGAAATTTAAAGGTGGACGTGTTTATCTACGCGGCAGATTCACAAGGTATAATGGAGAGACAGCCGAAAAGAGCGTCGGCAAGGTCGAAAGATTCAAAGCGAGAAAGTGTGACATAATCTATTGGCGAGGGAGAAAAAAAATAGCTGCTGCCTACTTCCTTTTCGTAACACTGCGTGTGTTCTTTTCGTTTCTTATAGAATGCAAAATGTCACTCGTGACCGAAACCTATTTCAATTGTTTCGGTTTTTTGCCACCCGGAAGCAATTTATTATACTAACAGCTTCATTACCTAGAATCATTTGTTTCGGAACATATTTTATGGAGAGACGAACAAAATTGTGAACAGTGAATATCTTTGCAAGGTATCAAGGATCAAGGCAAAATATTTTAAAATAAATTTTCAATAATAAGTACAAATAATAGCAATGTTATTTTTCAAATAAATGTAATCAAAAATATCTATATGATACAAATGAACTAAAAAAATAAAAAAAACGGTATTACAAAAAGCCCTAAACTTCTCTCATTTCCTCTACCTCTCACTAATAAGAACATCATTAACAAAAATTTCAGCAAGAAAACTAAGTATTGCTAACGCTACCATTAATCTACCATCCATTGTAACCTCCCAAAATAGGTCGTGCCTCCACCATAGCCATGTGAACCCATCAGGGAGAAATATTGAGACACGCGCTCGCGCCTAGCCCATCCTCCAGGCCCCAAATATTTCCAAAACTCGGCCGGTGCCGCGTGACGGATTTCTCTGTGTCCTCGGCGCGCGGATTCGACTCGGTCCTCTTTCTCTCTTCTCTCTCTCGCTCTCCGATGTCAGCTGTGCGCGTGCATTGGGCCCATTTCCACGCGGACTGCGCTCTTTTGTCGTTTGAATTATACCGGCCATACGTCAGCCGTGTATACAAGCGCTTGTTTCGTGCGTTGTGCAACGGTTTGATGAGAGAGGACCTCTGATTCTTTATTCGAAAAACGCTCGTCGTGTGGGAAGAGTCGGACTTTTTTCAGCGTTTGTTGTGAGGTGGGAAGCAAGAAGCTTAATGGCTTGTTTAAGGTGCGAATGCGAGGATGGGTAGTGGATTAAGATTCATTTTGCGAGATTCCTGAGTTGTTTAAGTAAACGGTATTTTTGAGTGACAAAACTGTACCTCGTTACAAGTATATTAATTTCTATTAATTTTAACTTCCATTGTTATTGACTAAATCGAAGGAATCCATATGATAAGCTCATTTAGATTTACATTTTCACAAAAGACTATACACTTACCCAATAAATCTCGCGCATCACGCTCAAAATAAAAACCATTTTCAATGGTCACACTCGCAGCATTATTAATAAGTCGAAAATTATTCATCATCCCAGAACTACTTCTTCGCTCTCCTAAGAGCTCATTTAATACGTGCCCGCAACCTCATAGAAACTCTTTAACAGCCCTATCAATTTCCATTAACAATGCTCGTTTCGACGAGACAGAGAAATATCGCGTTACAGAAAGACGTCCCTCTCCCCGGGCATAAAAAACACACACGTGGGCTTCCACACGACTTTTTTCTTCTCGACACTCCATCGGCTTTTTTCTCTCTTCCTCCATTCACGCGCCTCTTCCACACCTCTACGGCGCATATATCGAAGAAAACGCCGTTATTGTGCGCCTCGGATTTTATTATCCGGAGACGCTCGCGAGAGCGCGGGCTCATCCGCGTGGATAATTCTCATTTTGTGGCGCTGCCCGCGCGCACAGATGTATTCTACATAACGACAAAGGACACGGCTCTCTTGATTGTCAGCTCCATTAAGTGAATCCATTAGTTTGTCGGCCGGGCGATTGCCGACGGGACAATTAATAAAGCTCAAATCAAGAGGATCGAATTAGTCGCTGGGGCCGGCCCTTGGATACAAGCTGTATGCCGAATTTCGAGAGACGGCTTGTACACAAAAGACCCTCGGCGGGATGACTTCTTTTTCTTCGATTTCTTTTTCCCCTTACGCCTGAGGCGATGAGGTGGCGAGATCCGCAAACATTTTCGTTACGGATAGAGAGGTTCTTGATCGTATCGAGGATATAGAGGTGGTGATGGTAGAGGAGGAGCGGAACCCTACAAGTATTATTGGACACTTTTAATTGTTTTGGAGGATTAGGCTTTTTTGCTTGGTGTATTTTTTGTTGGGAGAAGAATGACGTTGGCTGTGATCGATTTGATGAGGGTGTAATTGAAAATGGTGCAGGATGATTTTGGTGTGTTTGATGGTAGTAAATGTTTTTAGAATTTGGAACGGAAGTTTTTATGTTAATTATATTGCTTTTTAAAATATGATAATTTTGTATTGACCATAAAAGTTTTAAAATAAATTTTTTGCTATGACATCTTCAATAAATGTTTTCTTTTATATACACTACCGTTTATGTTAAATTTGCATTGTTATTCTATTATTCATTATTAACTTAATGTTTTTCATATTTCAGAGTCGGATAAAAATCGCAGAGTTAAGAGCCAGTCAACATGAAGGATTGACACAAGAAGAATGCATTTTTTCTCACCTACGTTTCTACCCGCTCCACTAATGTCCAGACTAGTAATTCATTCCCAGCGATCACCCTAACACCCAAACTTCGCGTCTACTTTTTGCGTCTCCACTTTTCCTCGTCTTTTTACATCGCAGCGCTTTGACGCCGACAGTGAGCTATGGCAATCGTAATTTGGAAAAGCAGCGACATTTAAGAGATGCATCAGGATGCACTAGGGGTACGTCTACATAAAGACGAATACACGAGCCAACGTTCGTGAAAAATTGGACTCTAGAGGACTGCAGTGTCGACGAGACGCGATCCATTCTTTTCTGCGTTGACCTTTTTGAACGCCGGGACCGGACGTGTAGGAAAGAAAGTAGCGAGAAAGAAAAATAGAATCGGATGAAAGCGCGAAAGGAGACGAAAAATGACGGACCGATGCTTCGTATTGTGAGCGGCGTTGAGAGTTGATGCAGGAGCTAGAGTAGTCGGCAGAAATTACGATCCTGAAAAGACTGGCTATTGATCAAAATGAATTGAGTTTTACGCACTTGTAATATTTCGAAACTTGATTCAAATGAATCTCTTTTAAAGTAAATAGTTTTTATTTGAAGTTAATAATCGTTCAAACATAGTAGCAATAACAATATATAACAATATGACATAAAAGAGGCTTAAAGATTAAAAAGATTAAAAACTTAAAGATTGTAAATATTGTAGCATCTGTATTTACGTCTGACTAAAAAGTACATAAAAAAGATCAACAACTTTTTCTTACGCAAATAAAGTTTTACTCTTAAACGTTTCATTTTGATTTCGATTAAAAGGTTAACGCGGTCTTTGAACGCTGAAAGGCGCCAGGCGAAATAAGACATTTTATTGAATTTTCCGCTCGACAGCTTACAGACAGGTCGGACTATTGACTCTCCCCGATACACTGAGCTGCTTCTTAAATCACGCATGAATTAGCGCTTCAAGCAACATCCGCATCGTATAGACATACATATATATGCTTTGAGCGTATCGCGTTACGAGCGAAAATCACTCGATGATTTTTATTGCCCTTAAACTTCGTTATGTCATGGATGAAAGAATTTATCGTCCAAGCGTATAAGAATGCATTTAGTAAATTGAATCCTCTTATAATTTATGTTTATCATTATTGGATCGTTTATTTATTTATTTTTTTTTGCCAAATTAATTAACCATATAATATGTGACTTAAAATCTGATACATTTAAAAAGTCATGTTTTCGTATCTTCGTACCTAAAAGGTCTTGTAAAAATTTAAAGATTATTTTCTTATGCAATTTTTATCAGTTTTGGATATCTGGCAGCCCCTCACTTTTACATCAAATTGACTATATTACATAAATTTCAAATTAAGCTTAAAATATAAACTTTTTACATCATTTAAGAATGATGTAAAAAGTTACAACTTATACAACTTACAACTTATCAATATATTTATCACAAGATAGCTGGTAAACGTTTCTGTTGTCGAAATTCCCTAAAATTAAAGTCTTTCACACAAATGACCAAACTCCCGTGCCCACACCGCGCAGCATATTCGACGTTTTTAGGATGATTTGAAGCCAATAAAAAGCGATAAAAATCCTTAGCTCGCTCGGATATAATTTACGACGTCGCGCGCGCGCGGGCCAAGTCAAGGAAGCGACTTTATCGTTATCGAGTCCAGCTTTTCTCCGCCCGAAAAAAGAAGTAACCAACGGCAAACTTTCAAGCGAACCCAATGACCTCGTTCATTGTATCGTTCGTAAATCTCGCGCGGGACTAGAATCGAGAAAAAGGAAGTGCGCTCGCGAGGAAGGAGAAACAGTGGATATAAGCTGGCAAGCCAGATAAGCGCCGGACTCGAGAAATAGAGAGAGAAAGAAGCTTGTGTACGCGAGCTAGTGCAAAGTGAGCGTGTAGAGCTCCAAGTTTTCCGGAGAGGGAGGCAGACTCCCGGGGGAATTTACGGGGCGCTCGTCGCGAGATTGCACTTTTAAATCAAGTTTCCTTTTGGGGGACGGTGGCCAATACGCGGCTCTAAATTCAGTCGCGATGATAAATATAATAAGTTGATTTATTCGTTTGGGAAATGCAGTTTTTAATTTATTTTCGGGCTTTGGATAAATACGGAAAGCTGATAAGAAGATGTTTTGAAAATAAATCAAAGATTATACTGGGTAGCGTATTTTAGCTTGAGCGGGTCTCTGTAGTTCTAACTTTATATAGTCTATAAAATATGAAGTCTATTTTCTTCATAAAATATTTCAGGTTTGTACTAAAGTAAAATGGTAAACTATGATGAAAGTAAATAAAAAACTTATTCAATTTTTTTGTTTTTTCATAAAGTTCAATTTTTATAATTTTTACAAATAACTGATTGAAACATAGAAAAACAAATAAATTAATTTTTCTAACAAATTTTAACTCTACTCTTTTGCGGAACTATATTAATCTACAAGGTACCTACAAGTACATCCAAAGTATCGAAGCGTTATTGCACCTAAATCACCTTCTATGGGCAATAGATACGGTCCTCGGCCACTCCGCCGATATGATCCGTAATACACTATACGCCATAATGTACGGGAGGAAAATATAGAAAAGACGAAAAGCTCAAGAGAGAGAGACCGTGACCATGAGGGAAAAAAAAGAGCGCCCGGTAGCAGTTGCAGTCCGAAATATCGCGCGGGGCCGTCCTTCCACATTCTCTCGTATTCATTTTTATTAACCGACATTTCTCGTGTAATAAAATCCCAGGCAATCTTCATAGAATCTTTGTGCGAAACACGCGCTGTATCGTTCCTTCTCTCCCTTTCTCTCTCTCTCCGCCCCTGCACCGCGTATCTCTCCTCGCTTTCGCCCACATAACTTTTCCTTCTCCACGGACCCAAGCCGCCTGGCTCTCGCCGAATTCGCTCTCTCTTTCTCTCAATAAGTGTCCCTTCTTCGTCTCCGGCGCTGTCTCACCCTCGCGTTAGGGACGGATATAAAACCTGATGGCCGATAACAACCACTAGCGCGCCTCCCGCTACACGCCGCGCCGCAAGACACAAAAGCAGCCCTGAGTGGTTCCCGTTTTATTGGGACCATACGCGCGATACAGATAGGGGCGCTACTCCTGATCCGACGCCGATGTTATATATATATATA
Source organism: Eupelmus urozonus (assembly GCA_900480035.1). NCBI lineage: Eukaryota > Metazoa > Arthropoda > Insecta > Hymenoptera > Eupelmidae > Eupelmus > Eupelmus urozonus. The sequence continues at coordinate 2,799 of UELX01003365.1, read as the reverse complement.
GGCATCCGAGGCGAAAGGCCAAAAGCGGGGGTGGCAGCGCGTCACCGGAAGAATTCGCCTCGTCTCTCGCTCGCCGGCAATATGCGATATATTTTCTTCTTCCACTTCTCTCTCTTGCTCTCTATAGCCTAGAGAGTCGCCCGAGTGTATATATATCTTGGATGTCTACGCCGGGGTATGTATATGTGTGTGTAGGAGGGAGGTTCGAGTGACGGACGTCGCCAAGAGGTTTAGGAAATTACCGGGCTCATTTGCGCGCTCTCGGTTTTACGAGCTAAGGAAGAGGCGAGCGCTTGCTGCTTCTGCTACGGCGAGAGCAGACCATGCGGACGCATTTTTTCTCTCTCGGCTTTGTGCGCAAGCGGGAGGGCTTTTATCTCCTACTCTCTCGTGCGCCGTGACGCATGATACGAGCGGAAAGCTCGCCGGGAGGAAATTTGGATCGATTCGTCAAAAGCGGTGAAGGGTATTATTTTTTATGTATCTGTCGTTGGGTAAAACAATTTGTATTATATTTTGATTAAAAAACACTGTTTTAGTTTATTAATATTAGAAAGTTTTAAGGTGATCGCGGATACTACCATAACTCAATTGATGTACGTAAATTGAATGAGCCATGAATGATTTTTGCATGTCTAAATTATAATAAAACATATGCATGTACAGCTACATAATTTTAGTAATAATTTTTTTTTTCTCTAGTCAAAAGTGACTTTTAGCAATCTCATATAAGGATTATATGAACAGAGTCCATCGTTACAAAAAATACAATAAATACAAATTAAATAATGATTAACTCAAAAAATAAAAACCAAGCCACCCATAATCCACCTGCGACCAAATCTCCAAGTTCCAGCCAATCTCGCCATGCGAAAACCGAATTAACCGAAGGCAAACGTCGAAATCCTCCGTCGCCATCCCCGGCCTCATTTCCTCCCAAAGACATCCAGCCCCTCTCACCATCCCTCTGAATTCCTATTTTCGCTGGTGCGCACGGTAGCGTCCTTTTTATCAAGCAGATTCAATCAGACAAAGAAATAGGGAAAGAGAGCACACACAGCTCCCCCCCTCCTCTACGCGAGGAAATAGAATAGAAGCCAGGCTGCATCCCGGAGGCAGCCTCTGGAATAAGCGATATATTCCTCTGAAAAATCCGCGCTCTGTTGCTGCCTCCGCGCCTGGCACAGCAACAGTCGCGCTCTTTGCTTATATACCCCGCTTGCGCGAGCTCGGCGGTGGCTGCGATTATTCTCTCTTGTATCTTTGCGCCGCGCCGGGGCGGAGGAGGATTGAATTTTCCGCGCGTTGCCGTGCAGGCGCGCGCGCGCGCGCAGGCGGCTCAAGGGGGAAAAAGAAAGTGCCCTCCTGCGCGAAAATCCGCCGCGGGGAAGACCCCTTGACTGCTGCGTAGTTTCCAGGGCGCGCGCACGGCGCAGCAACCGCCTCCCTGCCTCTGTGTGTGTATGCCGAGGTAGAGAGAAGGAAATTGGCGGAAGTCCAGCATTATGCGTTTGTCGCGAGAGAGAGAGAGAGTCGAGGGACTGACTTTTGTTACTAGGCAAGCGCGCAGCGCCGCGCCTTTAAAGGCCAATTGCCCGACTCTCCTTTTTCGCCTCTTTGTCGAGCTTGGCGCGCGCGCGCGCGTGCTTGCCGGGAGTATATACCTGGGGCTCGGAGGCAAGTGGCTATGCTGGAATTCCGTCAAAGTCAAATGTTTTTTTGCATCGCTTTTATTCTGTGTGAGAGGTGCAGCAACATTTTGAAAAAAAACAAGATTAATTACGGAGAAACGAGACTTGGAAAGCTGATACGCTTGCGCGCGTGTGCGGAGCGGGCTCGGGGGATCGTTTTTGAAAGATTAGTTTTTGATTTTGTAAATTCTTGTACTTTAAATTTTTTTTATATTACTCTTTTTTATTTATTTGAAACTTTTAGCAGATATTTGTTGATATTTTTTGTCATCTTTCAGTTCTGTTGGTAATATTTTATTAGGGGATTTGGGGTTATACAAAGTATAGTTTCAGTCCTTTTTAGTACCTTTTTTAGCTTAGATTCTATCACAATTATTTAAAATTGATATCACACAATATGTTTTAGCATTTTATATGTTTTTAAGATGATTTCATTAAATATACAAAAATTACAATTTATTATATTATTTTTATTATCTTTATTATTCGTAAAATCTTTTACTATCTGTTTTTGATATTATGTTAATCTAATATTTTGATATAAAACATGTGTCTTTGTAGTATATGTAAGCAGTCAATTTGGTAGATACTGTTATTTAATGCGTTTACTCCAAAAATATGCATTTTGAATTACAGCATCTTTAGATTTCCATTAAATTTAAAAAACAAAATACACTCAAAAGTAACAAATTATTTTTATAAGTATTTTCGTAAATTTTTTAATAAAAATATAAAAATATAATAAAAAGTCTAATAAATCGAATATTAGTTTAGTAAGTAAAGACGACAAAGCTTAAATTTTGATAAATAAATAAAGCGTTCCTGAGTTTAGGTAAGTCTACAAAATATATTCATATCTACTGAACTTCCAAAAATATATTAACATTACGAAATTATTATGGTCACCCATCTAAAGACAACGCTTAAGATATGGAATTTCAAATATCTGAACTAAAAAAAACACTTAATAGAATTATTAAAAATCACAAAAAGAAAAAAAAGAAAAACAAAAAGAAAGTGCTTTATTGATAAAAATTGTAGTTATAGTTTCTGAGATAAGACTATCTACACTCTCGCCCCCCCCCCCTCCTGCCTCACACTCATATAT
>UELX01003364.1:0-23938 GCA_900480035.1 Eupelmus urozonus | reverse complement strand
GTTTGAAATAACTTAAACAAAATTTGAATCGCCTCTCGAAAATGATTTCTTTTGATATACGCTTGCTTATGCATTGTGAAATTAATAAAATTAAAGTAAAAAAATCCATAATGTATGTCCTATATATACTGATAGGGCCACCTTAAATTGATAAAACGAATTAGATTATTTTAATTCTGTTAACCTCAATTTTTCTTCATTCAGAAATTTTATTTTATATAAATAAACACTTGATTCCTTATAATTAAATTGTGATGAAAAATCATTTAATATTCATAAAACCAGCTTTACCTCGCAAACGCGAGAATCGGTTTGAAATATCACACATCGCCTGTAGATTCCAAAAAAATCGGCAATAAGCCGTTTCCTCAACAACAAAAGTTCAAAGGTGAATGCTCTCACTTCCGATGACAAAAAGGCCATAAGGCACACACACATACATCCACTCGCAATAAACGCTTTCACAGTCGAAGCTCACAAAGCTTTCCTCGTATATACACAGAGGCATAAAGAAAAGCAGGCAGAGCAGCAGCAGCAGCCTTGCTACCTCGACGTCTTCCTCATCGTCGTCTCCTCGTCAAGCCCATTATAAATAATACAGTAGATGTCGTAATCGCTTTTTAAGCGTCACACAGCAGCCAGCCAGGCATCGTAAAACTCGCTCCCTTCTCTTTTACCGCGATGTATATAAGAATCTAGCGGCGCGTCCACCTTTAACTGCCTTAATGACGGCGATATACGTCGCTCCCTTGCAATTTCGTTGCGCGCGCGGGCCTTTTTACAGCAGCCGCGGGGACGCGCATTTTTCTCCTTCTTGCTTCTGGCGCCCTCTGGCTGGCTCATTTTTTTTATTCTCCTCTTTCAGCCGCGTCTTAACAACCAGAGACAGTTCTGAAGAAAAAATCCTTCCCCCCCGTCCCTCTAAACAAGGAAGAAAGGAGAGAAAGATATAAACACCTGGGCGAAATCAAAAGTTTAAGCACGAGCCTGATGCCTGTCACGGATTTTTCGCGCTACTTTCTTTTTACTATCTCGGCGCGCCGAGCGAGGATAATAGCGCCGAGCTTAGACTCGGAGCTGCGGGCGCGGGCGCGCCGCGCCGAAGGGGTAATATAATATCTTATTGTTAGTCATAGGCTCCTCTTTCCTCGAGCCAGCGAGCGAGCGAGCGAGCTATGGGCTTTTGGAAAATTTTTGCGCGCAAACAGGCTGCAGCTCGAGCTCTTTTATAAACATTCCACTTGGCTATACTTCTCTCTGGCGAGCTACTCTTCTCCCTTGATATATGGATACTTTTAGAGCGTCGCCTCGCGCCGCTTCTTTTTCTCCCGCACAGTCGAGCTGCCGGCTGCAATAAAAGTTTGATTAATGGCTTTTGCCATTAAAGGTAGGGCTTTCGGCTTTTTATTTTGTTGATGCGCTTTAATTAACAGATGTTAATCTGCCTCGTAAGAAAGTTTCAGCGCGGCGAGCCGAGCGCCAGAGCCCGGGACTTTTTGCCAGCGCGCGAGCCCCCGATGCTTAAAACGTTAACTGCACGTAATATTTTGCCAAGATTTATGCGGCGTTGCGTTTATTTAGTCCGAGGTTTCGCCCTGGAATTACGGATGAAGCGCAACAAAATAAACATGACAGTTTGCAAAAAAAAGATATAATGAAAGAATGGGAGAAGAAGTTTAAACTTGGTTGAAAATTTTTTGTAGAAAATAGTGCTAAAGCTCGCTCTGCGAGGTAAATATTACGCAGGTATATCATGAATAGCGCAAAAAATTTGAAAATTCGAAAAGTTTCGCGAGTTTGGTACGGTTATTTTTAGTAATTTTCCATAGGTTTTGAAAGATGAAAAATTTCAGCAGAGCAACCCTTAGTGTTGTTTATTTAAAAGGCTTCGTTACAATGATCAAAGATAAAAAAAAATGTTAAGTTTTTCGCTCCAGTATCCGTTTTTAACTTTAAAAGAATGAGTTATCGCTGCTTCAGCAAAGTTCCAACTTTACTTTTTTTATTTTAAAAAAAGACTGTATCTAAATGAAGCATCAAAAAAGTATTATGAAAAGCTTGTAAAAACCAAAAATTGATAAGGAATTTTTCGTTCTGTATAATTCACACATGCTTAAACAAAAAACACATTTATACTTCCTAACCAACCGACTTTAAATAAATAGCAAAAGAAGAGTAATTGAAGAATAGACAAGCACAATGATCCAAAGTACCATTAAATTACAATACATAAAAAAACTGTCCTGCATTTTAACCATTCATCGAATGCTAATGAAACGAAGCACGTAGCGAACTTCTCCCGTCCGATTGAAAGCGCGAGTAATAAAATAATTTCCGCAAGAAGCCAGAAAAAAGCCCGGGCATTAAAAGTTTAAATGATCTCGTAAGAAGCGCGAATTCCAGCCCTCCGGATCCTCGGAAGCACAATTAAATCCCCAACTTTCTCGAAATCCAGTCTCGAATTACACCAGGCGCAGCAGATCCCTCCATGAAATTAACAATCGAAACAGTGCAGCAGCAGCAGCAGCAGCGGCTGGAGCAGCAGCCGCGGCAGCGCTAGCGAAGCCAAACAAGTACTTACGAGATTCATAGACCTATTAATGACCAATAACACGATCATAACCCCGGGAGGGCGCGGCGGCAATCGTAAACCGGCTCGCAGCGAGCGTCTCGCTGCGAATCTCTCACGGCCAGCCCTTTCTCATCCCTCCGGCTGTGTCGGCCGCTCGCTCGGCTATTATCGGCCCTTGGCGAAAGCTCGGCGCGAGCGTTACAGATCAACCGGCATCGGATTTACCGACGACTACGAGGACGAGCCGCGACGCGCGGGACGGTTTAATCGCTGCGCGCGCGCATGGCCCACGCATCATTTGATTCTAGGCGATGGCTGGGCCAACACACACAGAGCCGGCCGTATGCGCAGCGAGCGTGTGTTTATACAGAGCAGAGCCGAGGGAGGAGCGAGAATTTACTTATTGTGGCCTCTCCGGAGATAGATGGATTTCGAGCGGTATTGGCTGTATGCGCCGGGCTTTCGAGGCGTTTTCGTGTGTGCGTGTGTATGCGCTGCGCGAGCATCGGCTCAATTATGCACGCCTAAAGGGATCCTGCGATCGGGTTACGTTTGACGGTTAAGTGGGATAGGACGGTTATGAGCTTCGTAATGGAAGAGCTATGGGGCGCTTTAGAGCTTTTTGTTGCTTTTATGAAGTTCGGGGAAGTTGCTGGAAATGTGGAATTAGGACGCTTTTTTTGGATGCTTTATTAATTTTCGGAATTCAAAAATAAATGTTTAATAGTTTCATTTTGTAGATTACTAGGAAAGCGTACCGTGGCGATTCCGTGAAGAATAATTACAGCGATTGTATTTGTTCGTGGAAAATTGTAGTTTTTCCAGAATTGATTATAAAAAGTTTTAATTAATCCTTAATAACAAATTTAGTATTAAAAAAAAGGACAATATAATTTATAACTACGATACTAATTGACAAGAAAATAATGTATAAATAAAATGAATTTTTATTACAATCAATTGTTAATTAAAATTATTGAAATTATTGAAAACCATTGCATTTAGATTATCCTTTATTTAATTCTAGGAAAAATACGATTTCAATTAAATTTGTGAATGCTTAATTGATTTAACACTTTCATCTCATTTTCAACTACTCTTTTTCGATCCCGAAAGATCAAACTAATATAATGAATTATAGAGAAACATTAAAAACAATTTTATTTAATCTGAGTTTAATGAAACGTTAGTAAACTGAAAAGGAAAGAATAATTTATAATTCTCTGCATGCACTCGATATTTTTAATTAAAAACATTATTTATTTTGTATGAGACGTTCATGAATTTCAGAACAGCCATTAAATTTTAACCATCAGAACAGAATCGATGTGAAGTTGAAATCATGCAGTCACATGTGCATTTCCCACCTAACTTGCAATTAAATTTTATAATTATAAATGTATATTATTAAACAAAGAAAACATTTTCAGATACATTAAGCATTTTTTGTACTTTTATAAATGTCGATTCTTGTTAAAAGGTAGCAAATATATTATCGTACTTTGTAACTAAAATCACGTAAATCAATTATGATAAATTTTAGTAAAAAGAAAACAAAAATCAGAATTGAATTGATATTTCATTTCTAAAAAGCGATCACTCAACCACGAATCCAAAATGCTTCAACAATCCCAAAACCAAGCCCAACTCCACCGGGCACCCCAGGAAAAAAACTCTCCAAAACCCCCCAAAACCGCAAGCAGCCAAAAAACATTTCCACTCCATCCCAACTTCCGTACTCACGATCCCAGCAGTCGCATAAAATTAGCTCGACGATTGGCCCTCACAGCGTACGTTGATTAGGTCCATTGTTTATTCCAGACGAGGCGGCCGCGTCAAAGTGCCCCTGCAGCCAGCACCGCCACATTCAAAGTACGCCTTTAGCACGCGGAAGCCCCAGAGCCATAGGAGCCGTATTCTAAAGTGGGAGAGGAAGAGAGAGGGAGGAGCGTTTGCCGCGGTCGCCCTCTCAAAACGAAGCCTGCGCGTCCGCGTGCCGTATACATATTCACAGGACACGTGACCGCCGTCGTCGCCGAGGAGGCAAATAGAGGCGAGCGCGTGCACGCCGAGAGAGAGAGACAGAGCCGGTATTGCAAGCATTAATAAAGCAAGGGTAAATAATGGTGGGGGAGGAAGTCGAGGGTTATTGGTGGGGGCCTTGTACTTTTCCTGTTTTTCCTCGCTCTCGAGTCCTTCCATAAGTTCTCGGCGGCCCCCCCTCTAATTTTGCGAAACTCTCGAGTGCCGCTGCAGCGAGGAGGGGGGGAGAGATAGACGAGGTCAAGAGCAAAGGATAATAGCAATGACGGCGGATTTATCGTTCATTTCTCTTGATTATGCTTGGGGAGCGTTTTGCGCCAGGTAGCTACTTATTACTAATAAATATTGTACCAAATTGGCCAATTCGAATTGCGGCGGGGGCAAAGCAGAGAGAGAGAGGCAGCCCGGGGGGCCGGCTTCTTTAGGGGAACGATTTTTTTTAATTAAAGGCCGCCCTCTGTACTCATCCGTCTCGGGAGAAAGGCAACTCTCTGCGCGAGAGAGAGAGAGAGAGCCGAGACAAGGAAGCACAAAAGCGGCTACGCGGAATAAAAAAATGTAATTATTCTTTTGTGCAATTGCGAAGGTGGGCCTGGTTAAGATGGGGGGAGAGCCTCGAAAGGATAGCACCGTATTTTATACCAACTTAAATTGCAGTTTCTGCCGAGATTCCTGCGAGAGCTCTGAGATCATTGTGTTTTGTAAGCGTCTTAAGAAATGTATTGTTAGAATCGTGCTTGATCTTTTGTGTTTTTAATTACGCGAATGATGTACAGAGATATTCATTTTTCGCAAATTGAGCAAAGGCTAGAAGAAAATGCGGATGAAATAGATCAACTTTTCACTTTTTTTTTATGAATATCCTATAAATTAGAAAGTTGGTGGAATAGCTCGGAGCTGAATTTATTGAAAAAAACTTTCTAGAATGAAATAATGTCAGTTGAATTTAAAGTTTGAATTAAATGAGCAAACGGAAATTTCAACCGCTATTTTTCTACAAGCTTTATAATATTAAAAATATTTTTATTCGACTTTGTTATTGACCGGAAATCAAATATACTTCATATCGGTAAGCGCAACTTTTCTTTTTAATTGTGCCGAATAAGAACGTAATACATTGTAAAAACATTGTTAAATAGAAAGATTATTTTAATAAAAAATTGCATTTTTTAGCATTGCTAACATTTGAACTTCTTGTTATTATATTGTAGATTTTATAAAGTTAAGAGGTATTAATTAGCAAAGGATCAGTAAAACAAAATTTAAATTAAGTGAAAAATTTTATTGTATATTTGACCGAAGGCTGTGTTTGAATAATCAATATTACAACGATAGTGTATATTTAATCTTTCGCTCAGGCATGAAAGTAACGCTGAGTTTATGTCTGGACTCCCAAGGTGGACACTGTTGATGAAATATTTGCATGCTCCGGAGAACTCATAAAGTGAAGTATAAAAACTTTTTATAGTAAAATCAGATATTTTCATTAAAAAGTAGACTTGCCGGAGATTTTTTTCTGTGAAACGTAAACTTAGAAAATCTCTATGAGTGTATATAGGGTTGAATTTGATGAATAAAAAATAAGCAAGCGTTTTAAGTGGATTTAAAGTTAAAAAATAGTCGGTCAGAGTTCCCGGGGCTAGTATGAAAAGTCTATATATTCATCAGCGAAGATATATAAATATATCGCCGGCGTTATCTCGCGAACTTTGACTGGGTTGACAACTTTCTCAACTTTTCACCCGTTTAAAAGGGTCAAATATTTTTCTTTCAAATTCATGAAACTCCGCGGCTCTCTAGGAGTATAGGAGGGTGCAAATTTTCCGACATTTATCTTTCGTGAAAAATCTCTTACTCCAATCTTATCTTTCTTCGCGTGGCATTTTTTTCCGGCAATTCAATTATGATTGCTAATCTCTCCCAAGTTTTAAAATCTCGTTATAGTATCACCGGCGCACTCTCAACCCCAGCGCTCGCACACCGCACCAAAGCTCTTTTTGTAGCCGATTTACTTTTTCGGGCTTAACAGAGCCAGCTCCGCGCTGTTTCATATGTATATCCCTTGGATATTTTCCAGATTTTTAACTCACTTCGTTACTCGCTTCCGTAAACTTCCAGACTACAAATTATGCATGATAAATATTAATCATTCGAAAATACGAGCAGCCGACAGGGCTAAAACTTCCCTCCCAAACTATTCAATCCCAGAACCCTACATACCGATCGAACAAAGCACCATATCCCGCCTCGCGAAAGCCTGCCCCCCGTTTATTCCGTAAACCGCGCGACAGTCTCCCAAAGTCAGCGGTAAATAATTCCCCGTGACCGTCCTTCAAAGGCAAACACCTCCTCTCCTCTTCCAAAAAGCCCAATTTCTTCATCCCCCCTCCCCCCTGCGGTCCCAGCAAACCAAACCGCAGCGTCCTCCTTGTGCCTTGCTTGCCGCGAAATCCAAGAACACATCCCGCACCTCGCTCTCTCTCTCTCTCCTCTCCCCGGTCACTCGAACAACGGGCCGCAACTCTCTCGTGTGTATGTGTATATATCCTCCCTCTCTCTCTCAGTGTGGCAGCTCGTGAGCCAAAGAGCGCCGGCGTCGTACAAGCCCCCCTATAGAGCGAGAGAGAGCGGCGGCGTCGGCGGCGGCTCGTGGTTCAATACGCATGCGATGTAGCTCGCGCGCCGCCTCGTGGCGGACTTGGCTCTCGCGCTCCTCTTTCGATCGACGTGACGACAGTGTGCCAGCCAGAGAGAGAGCGCTATCTCGCCGATGGCGGCTGCTCCGCGATACTAGCTTACCATAAGCGCGCGCGCGCGTGAATCGCAGGCGGCAAGCTCTCTCTCTCATTGTTGCTTTGTATTCTTTTTTTTTTAGAGGTCGATGTGCGCGTTTTGACTTTGACGGTGTTTGTGGTTTTTTTTTTGAAAAAAAATAAGGTTGGTAGGCTGCTTGGTGAACGCTGGTGATCCGGCGCCGAAGGTTTTGTTTACGACCGGTATCTCACTGCAGCTGGTGTGTTGTTGCAGTGTGGCGAAGACGAGGCATCTATGTACGAGCTGTTGCCGCGGCGAATCGTGTGTACATGTAGGCGGAAGGGTGAGGAGAGCGCCGGCACGTGTGAACCGTGTTTGTAAAGAGTCGAGCGTACCGTTGGTTCACTGTTTGTTTTTTTCTTGTGGTTTTCTGTGATAATGGAGCGTTGAACGTACAGAAAGTTCGTTAACAGAGGGTAGATATTCAGTGCGATCTCTTTCTACACTAGTTCTCGGAAGATGAAGAGCCAAGAGGCGAGACACGCATAAATAGGATTCGAGAGTGCGCGTTTCTAAGAAAAAGTGTGCTTCCAGTGCTATATAACCGGCGAGAGTCTCGGATTGTTGCTCTCGGCGAGAGTCACGGTGCGCGCGATGCAGAACTGAGCCCCCGCCAAAACAAACCCCCCCCAAAAAAAACAACAATCAAACTCACCGCTGATCCAGCGAGGTGTATCCACTCGGTGATTATGCAGGCTAGTTGGGGCCGTCGGCGCAGCTGGCCGGCTTGAGCTTAGCGAGAGCGGCTGGAGCCGCCGGGGCTGAAGATGGCTAAGCCAGCTATGGTCCATCGGGCGAGCAGCGCCAGTAGCATCAGAGCCAATTGTAATGATGCTCATCATTGGGCTCCGGCGCGGCGAACCGCGGCGGCCTGTCGGCGTCGCCGCCGCCGCGCTGGCTCGAGCCCGTTCCTCGTAGCGCCGCTGCTGTCCCTCTGGATTATCGGGGCACTCTGCGTCAAGGACGGTGAGTATTGTGTGCTACTGTTGACGCGCGCGTTTCTTATGCCAGACTCTCCCTTGTTTCTCTTTGTCGCTCGGCCTCCCTTCTTCGACGCTGTGTTTACGTATACGTAGGGGTATGTCTTTGCGGGGAGAGCGGAGCGTCTTATGTGTGTATACATGATCTATAATAAAAGTAAGTGTGTGTATGTGTGTGTGTATAAGCGCAGTACGGGGACGAGCTGGCGATGGAAAATATGCATAGTCAGCGGCGGAAGCCGCTCTGGCTGGCGAGCATCCGCATGGAAATTGGCAAAAGCGGGAGAGCGCGCGAGCTAGATGAAGAGAGAGAGAGAGAGAGAGGAGAGTGGGAGAGGATTGCGGGTGGGAGGAAGGGGCCCGGAAAAGTGACTTTTGCCGCTCAAAGTGATTCCATTTAGCTAAATCTGACTTAAGATTCGACGGCTTCAATCTGCATACTGTTTGCATAGCATCTGCGCGCTCGCGCGGGGGCGACGGTAAGAGAGAGAGATAGATAGAGAGAGCCCGGCCAGCGAGAGCGCGCGCTCAGAGGAATATTCGCGCGAGCTCAAGCTCCGACGCTTATACAGCCGAGTAAATAAATAGAGGATGCGCGCGCGCTGGCTGCGGTCGGGGATGAAACGCTCGGCGATTCCATAATTCAGATGCGCGAGAGAGCTGGCAAACTGCAGCCGAGGACTACTAAAAAGCTGCTCCGGAGATATATCCTGGGCGGAGGAGAGCGCGCGGGGCTGGCCTGCGGATAGGGCGAAACGAGCCGCTAATCGCGGGGGCTTTGCCGTCGCCGAGCCTGAAAGACCAAGCGGGCTGCTGCTTCTCTTCCCGGGCACGCGGAAATTTAATAAGCTCTAATGCGCGGGGAATTGGTTTTTGCCGCTCGAATTCGTCCCCGCGACGCGGCAAAAATACCCGTTTTTGACGCTGTGGAGGGAAGGAGAGAGAGAGAGAGTCAGCTGGAGAGGGAGATGAACGGCTGGTCAGCGCGGTCGTGTACGTACAGACGAGAATGTCGAAGTAGCTTCGCTGGAAGAATATTAATATTAACGTGGAAGCTAGCTTTGCGTCATTTTATTAAAAGCTGAAGCCAGCGGGATCTGGTCGTGTGTCCGTTGGAGATTTCGGAGCATTGAACCCCCCTGTCCTTGTTTTCGCCGGAAGACAAAGTATAGGGAGGCGAATTAGCATAAATATCGAATAAAAAAAGGTCCCCAGCCCTCCCATCAGTACAGAGAAATACGTTCGCAAAGTAGTCTTCGAATCTCGCTCTCATCGCTTCAATTTCCTCCTCAGACTGTAGCTTCCGATTAGGAGGCAGCCGGATCCCTCCGCCCCACTACCCACCCCCGCAACGTCCCTCGGGAAAGATCGAGCTTATCCATCGAGAGAATGCAGCGAGGCGCTGGCATCTTTCGAAAAACCATTACCAGTCGTCGCCTGCTCTCCTGCGCTCGTTGAAAAGCCACGCGGTGAGCGTCGACGCGCTGTATAAGGGAGAAAGGGCCGCTGGCGGAGAAAAGACGCCGGGAGAGAGGAGGTAAAGAGCGCATTCGAGGCGCCAAGCAGTCTACCAGCGCGTATAAAGCGCGGAAAGAGGAACAACGCGGCGCGCTCCCACCGGATGCGCGATTCTCTCTCTCTCTCTCTTCTAGCCATAGCGCGCCGCTCTCTTTTAGCGTATATACGTAGAGAAGCGCGCGGGGGAGAGAAAAGCAGCAGCTTGTCTCGGAGGCCAGTTTCGTGCCCCCTGGGAGTCGTGTTCAGCCGCGTACTCTGCCTTTCCCAGCGCTTTCTTACCTCGGCGTATATGTAGCTGGCCGAGGAGAGAGAGAAAGCGGGCGAGCGGTATAACTGCACCTGTGACATCCCACCTGCACGCGCGAGGCCCGGAGAAAAACGTCTTGGCCCGTTTTTCGCATGCTGTCTCTTTCTACCTGCTCCACTTTTCGCATGCGCTCCTGGTGCAGCCGTTTTTCTTTTTCCGCGTTTTCTTCTTTTTTTTTTTGCCTTTTCTAGGTAAAGCGCCGCGCGCGCGCTTTTGATATTCCGCTCTTGAGAGCAGTAACGAATCGCAATTGCAATGATAGCGCTCTTCCGCTGCAGCGCAGCAGCCGGTGTGGAAAAGGTGAGGGAATAAACGAGTAAGAATGAGTGAAATTCGTCTCTCCGCGGGGACAGGCGCGCGCCGAGAGGCAATACCCCCGTAAGAACGTTGCGTCACGTACCGTCGACGTCGTTACTGTCGCCATTATATTTTTCCACTTGTTACGTTTTTTTCTCCCTCTCTCGCGCTCTATCTTTAGCCCCCCTCTACTCTCTCTCTCTCTCTCTTCCGAGCATTTTTATTTCTCCCGACTCCCATTCTTTTTGCGGTGGCGACTGGTTCCGCGCAAGTTTTCCGCTTCCATTACCACTACGACCTCTTGTTCTTCCGGCCGAGAGAGCGCCCGAGCTCGCCGCGGCGGGGGCGCTGCAGGGAGACCAAGCGAGAAACTCTCGTCGCTCGCGCTTGTTTACGTCGCGCCAAAAACCCTCTCGCCGAGTAATGGATTTTAACGATTACTCTATCTCACTTCTGAATTATTCACGCGCTAGAACGCTTTTTAGTCTCCCCTCGATTCTCTTCGTATACGCGCGCACCACTAGGAGCAACCTATCTTCTATCGCTTTTTACACTCTTTTTGCATTCCCATTGCTGCTCTTTCTCTCTCTCTCGTTCGCTCGCACTCGACCTTCCTCTCTTTGGACGAACGGGCGAGTGCGTTTTTTTTTCACTTGGCTATTGGTGTCGGGTTAAGTACTAGGTCACCTGCTGATTCAACTGAACACTTTGTGATTTGAATTATTTGAAAGGTCTTTTGATAATTTTCCGATGGACTGGCTTTTTATGATTCCTTTTGCGGTTTTGAGGTTTTCGGTTTAGCGATTTTAGGGATGATTTTCCGCTGCGGCTTCGAAATATTTAGTTTTGCGGTCTCGAATATAATTTCTGGGTATAGTTTGAAATAGCGATTTTTTTTTGAAATTTTAATAAAGTTAATTATTTAGGTTAACGTTAATATTCAGATGATTTTCATTCTAATTATATTTGAAATTTCATAACAATTTTGGCAGCTTTAAGCAGAAATATGCAACATGAAATATCTAATCAACCTATGTATGGTAATAATTAATTGAACTGAACTACAAATTCGGATGAAATTGAAATTTTTGAACACTTTGTTAAAACTTTTTACGAATTAATTGACTGGCTCACACGTTCTAGCAAAATAACTGTGAACGCGTTTCACTTTACAAATTCAATTGCATTTTAATTTATTAACGATCGCAGCAGAATCAATAATTTGATAATTAAAATAATACCGCTTGAAAATAATATCATTAAAAGTAAGAGCACTATGAGCTTTATAGAGAGCATGCTTAAACAAATATAATATAAAAAAAAACAATAGGGTCAGGTGCTCTTTAGGAAAATCTAATGGGTATATAATATGCTAAAGTTCACATACACGATTTTCTTAATTAATTACAACGTGTTTAAATTTAAATTAAATTACGTCAAATCAATTAGGATATATAATATATGAATGTATTTGATCCATCAGATTAGAATAATTTTGCGGTTTGCGTTTTCATACACAAATAATACGACTACAAGCTATAATAATTCAATCGAAAATATTAATTCCAATATAAAAAGCTTCAATATAAATTAAAATAGGTATTTGCATTTAATTTCTATTTTTTCATAAAAATCATAACAATTATCTTCATAGTGATTGATATACTATACATCAACGTATATATAAATACGAACGAAGCTTTTAAAACACATCATCCTTTTTTACGCTCCACATTAATCATTCACGCAACTAGCGTTAAACAGCGAGCGCCTTAAGCAACATTAAACGAAACCAAACAATCCCCCACACATGATTAATCACCCTCCGAGGATCCCTTTAAACTGGCATTAATCCCGCGCTTGGGGCCGGAAAAACTGGAGCTCACCTATTAATCCCGCGACGCGTACTAAGAGGGACAGCCTCGAAAAAGTCCAAAAAGGCAAAGAGAGACATCCGTTTGCCCTGCGGGAAGCTACTTCCCCCCCCCCCCCCCCCCTACCATCGGTATATATCGCGCATTTTCGGCTCTGACGCGGCCCCATTGTTGTCGGCCGGCCTTGTGTATCTCCGCATGTATAGAGCTTACACTCCCAGAGCCGGCTCTGCGCGACCTGATTAAGAAACTCGATAGCCCCGGGCGAATATTTGATTTCGTTCCGTATCATATTCGAGGCGCCAGCGGAACAAAGTGTAATAGTCTTTTCGATTAAATTTTGCGCGCGCTGCTCTCTTTGTCGTCTGTTTCGTTGGTATCGAATTAACGAGGCAAGAATGGTTATTTTGAATAAGCAATGTTCCGCTGGATCGGATGGAGAACGGATGGGGTAAGTGGGTTTGAATTTAATTCGAGCGCTTTTTTTTCGTTCTCCGTTTGGGCTGAATTTTTCCGCTCTTTCTTTGAATGAAGTGGCGCAGTTGAGTTTTCTTCGTTTAGGAGCACTTTAAGCTTTTAAAGAAGTTCTCTTCGTTTTCAATTTTGCGCTTGATGTTGGAAGAAATTATTTATTGTGCACTTAACTTGGCGCGATGAAGGTTTTTCAGTTTTTTTGTCTTTACAATTGGATATTAAAATACGTATAGACACGTGAATTATGCAGGTTCATTCCTCTTTGTTCGACATTTTCTAACAGAAGGTATTTTTCAAACTTTGTGTTAAACTTTGCGTAATTTACTATGCATTTGAAACTTGGCAATAAAATATAGCATCGATTTAATCGTAAAACAAAATTTTTCAACATTTCTAAATATTCATATCTATTCAGTTCGAAACAGAAACTTTTTGAACAAGGTAGCACTGCAACTGTTAATATCGCAACGTTGATTTCTGTCAAACTGTCAGTTTCTGTATTGATGAAAGCGAATGGAGTACCTATAACTTTCAGCGCCGCGCGAAAACTCGATTTTCATTGCGGTGGGTACTATTGTTGCGATAACAATTAGATACGTAAGTAAAATAATTGTAGGACAATCACATGTCAGTTTTCGTTCCTTTACAAACTTCGGATTCATGACGGCCTCGCATTTACACCGGCCGATTCACGTATCGAGTGACTGAATGAATTTTAAGGGTCGTTTTGATAACAGATAATCTGTAAAAGCGAAATATTGAATAATAGATACATCGGGCATTATAAACAATGCTAGTGTCTGTTATTAAATTTAGCGGACTGTTTACTTGACGTTCGGTTTCGACGCTGCTTGTGACGGACGGCTCGCGTTTCGTTAACCGGCTATTTATTTCAAATTGATTTATGTACACAACAATTAGATTTATGCCTGATCTTCGTTTTTCGCTTGTTTACCGTGTACATAGCGTTCGTAAATTCGCGCTAATGCTCCTAGATTGGCGCGAAATTGGCTGAATGAAACAGAGTGGACTTGCAGTGTTAGAATAATACCTCGTTTCATCAACAACATCCTAAACTACAAACACTCAAATAGAAACTCTACTCCACCACACTTTCGACAAACACATTCAAAAACTCAATTCCAATTTGCAATCCCAACAAAAGCAATGACCTCCTCAATAAAATTAATTATCGAAATAATTCCCATCAATATCCAGCTCTTACGTAAGCAAGCGCCACTCGAAAAAGCCGGCGTCCTTACGTAACCCAGGCAGCCTCCTGGGCACGGCCACGGGAAAAGACGATATCAATTCATCTTCCCGACCTGTCAGGCCCCGCCGGATTGTCAATCGAAGGCAAAATAACATTTTCCCAAGTCAATTAACCAACGCCGGCTCCACTCGTAAGCCGCTTCCTTTTATCATAACGCGAATTTTAAGCGGCTAACCGCGCTTAATAATGACTGGCAGCAGCGCGTCTGTGTATACGTGCACACGAGGCCGGTCTATTCCGCTCGGACGATGAACGTATATTACTACGGGGAGGGCTGGCTCTCTCCGTCTTGTTCTCGTCGCCCCCGGTGTATCGACCTATTTCCCTGGCGCGCTCGTTCGCGCGCTCGTCTAAATATAAACGTCATGTAAAGTACAGCGATTTCAAGTTGCTTTTTTAAATAGTGACACGCTGGATGCGTATACGTGCGCGGTCGCTGATTCAGGGAGGTTTATCAAGATTCGATTTTCGCGTCCGCGGTCGCTGTGACGTTTTCTTGGTTTTAATTTTCTTTTCAGGGTTTTTTTTTTCTCTTTTGGGTGGGAAGGAAAGTTTGCCGGACGGGGAATGAAGCTGGCGGCTTGAAAGTTTATTTTGACTTTAGATATGATTGAACTTTGTGTTTTCGAGCGAAGATCGCGCCTGTGGATTGGAAGTAAACTCGAATTAAAAAAACTTTTTGATTACGGAAAAATTGAAGTTTCTAATTCCGGGCTCGTTTGTGGCGCGGATGAAAATCTCATAAAAAAGTTTCTATTTACAAATCGGCCGGGTCTGACAGTTTTACTAGAAGCGTTTTTATCCAGAAGTGGGATTTCGACTGAAAAGACGAGATACGTGAAAATCGTGTTTCCGAATCTTGTTTTGTTCTCGGGCATAAACAAGAGCGCGGGAAAGAGAGAATTCAGCTAGTTGAATATTAATCGCAAAGAGGCAAGGTACAATCGTAAAGCTATCGGCACGAGCGCGAGAGATAGCGCAAGAGAGAGAAAAAGGCAGATAAAAATGCAGGTAGAGAAGCAAACGCGGAAACCGGAGAATCGGCCGACAAAAGCGCGAGAGATTTAGAAGATCGAAAGGCAGTGGGGTAGCGCAGTGGCGTAGGAAAAAGCGAGGTGCCGTAAAAAAAATTCAAAGGAAATCCGACATCCTCCCCTATATACCTACGCGCGAATTCGAGGCCGGGGATATCGCAAAGCGCGGGCAAAGTGCAGCCCTCTCGCAGGCGAAATACACGCCGCTTTACTGTATTATATACGCGCGGGCAAGAAAGAGACAGAAAGAGGAATTCGCCGGGCCGAATAATCGCTCGCACCTTTCGTTGCCTCTAAAGCGCTCGCTTTTTATTCGAAACCCTCGCCCCCCAAGTCCGACCAGCGCTACTGTGTTTCGAATTAATTCTCTTTCATAAAAACGGTGCGTACGAGGTAGGATATATTTCTTGCCTCTATGCCGGCTCGCTGGCGTAGGTTTATCCTGGATTTCAGCGCGGCGGTGAACTTTTGAGCTTTTAAATAAAATATCGGGGATTTGTTTTGGTTTAACAAAGGAGAGCGGATGATTAATCGGCTATTGTGCGATAAATAATTACAAGCCGAGCGCGCGCGCGCTCATTTGTATCTCCTGCAGCGACGTTTAGTTGAATATTTAAGAAAACGATTTATTTATTATTTAATGAAGCATCGGGGCCGTAATTGACAGCCAATGAGGCGCGTTCTCCATCCTGTATCGATTTCCTTCCGCACGGTTTTACGCTGAAAGACCGGGCTATTTTTAGATGCCAGTGCACGTACATAGGAGCTGGCCTACGCTGATTATAATAAGAAAGCCATTAAACCTGGGCGCGAGGGCGGCCAGGTGTATATATACGCGGCTCGATGTCGCTGCCCTGAGAGAAAATAAAAAAGGTCGCGCGCGGCGTGCTTTTGCCGCGAGTTTAGCTGTCGTTCGGGCATACGGATTCGACATAACGCGCGAGAGTCGAGATTTTACAGCTCTCCGGCGACGTAAACGTAAAGCAGAGCTGCGCGGGGGATGGACTCGCGCGTTAGAGCGACATTTTTTTGTCGTCGCTCTCGCCTGACGAGTCGAGAGTGATGCGGTCTTTGAGGGGGGAAACTTTAAGGTCGGCCGGTGATGGGGGGTGCTTAGGTGCGTCTTGGGAGTCACACGGCTCTGGGCGTGATAAGCCTTGAGATCCCTTCTTTACAACGCATACGTGTTTGACACATCGATGTTTCGCCGAAATTTTTCTTCTTTTTTCTTTCTTTTCTTTTGTGTGTGTCATTAAGGCTGTGGGGGCTTCTTGGTATCGAGAATTTTTATTCGATTTTTCTTTCTTTTTTTTGAAACAATTGATTTATGCAATGATTGTTTTTTGTTAAAACGATAACTTGACAACGAAAAATGTTTTCATTATTGAAAGTTAAATACAAACAATTAGTTGTATTTCTGATAAAGAAGATTTAACATCATCTCAATAGAAAATATGAATTCTGAAAATGTAGAAAAAAATAAAATTTCTAATACAATAATATCAAAGAAATATTTTTTACAAAATCGAGACTGATTTATGTTTAAAACTATGTACCTACCTCAGTTTAAAAAAAATGTCAAATGTAAGCATTGTAAAAGCTGCGTTAAAGTTTGTCGAGTAAGTGTTTTAAAAAACTGACCAGCTGCCAAGTATTAGAAAATACAAAACTTTTAGAAAAGGCACTCCACATTTCGCAAATCAATTTTCAACTTTCAAGTAGCACTGCAAGTAGAAAACTTCTTGCGACACTTTTTGCAATACTCTTCGTTGACAGATTTATATACTACCTTTGAAAAACTTTTACAAACAATAAGTTACTGCTTATTTTGCGGAAAAATACGGCGACCAAGGTATAACAAAAGTGTTTCAAGCGACGCACAACTTACGTCTTCTTCGTAGCAATCTCAAACAAAATATTATATTCAAATTCAAATCTATATTTTCCTTATTATTCCTAACCAAAGCTCCTCTTTCAACCTTATCATCTTATCATCCAAAAAGCCATCCTACAAATAAAGCAAAAGAAAAAAGAAAATAAATCGCTCTAAAGTAGCAGGAGCAGTAGCTCACGTCCGATCAGCTCCGAGACACTATAGTAAAAGCGCTCCACCAACAGTGCAGCAGCAGCCACAACGGCGACGCTAGCAGCCACCGACACGGCGTTATCGCGTAATCCTCGAGTCGCCTCATAGCTCCCAGCCCAGGCATATATATATAGCGTCAGCCATCGAGCTAGAGCAACCCCGAGATCTTGATGTTTTAGCCTGGCTGTTTTTCCCCGGAGCACGAGGCACGAACGGCCTCCCGTCTCCACCCCCCCTTTTTCAGCTGGAAAGTAAGAGGCGCACGAAAGCCACTTAAAACGCGGCCAGTCGATGCCGCCTCTTTATCGCGCTCTCCTCGGCTCTATCTCCCTCTCGGGCGCTGCCGGTAGGCTTTTCCGATCCAGTCGCCAGAGCTTGATGAAAACGACGCGACGTTCTCTCAGCCGCCCCTCAGTCAATTTTAGCCCGGCAGAGAGGGAGGCTCGTTAAGTTTTCGATTACGACGACGAGTTCTAAATGGCGCAGGTGGAGCGAGTGCCGGAGAGATTGTTGGGAGATTTTAGCTGCGGGATATAGTCTGGCGCTCGCGCCGCCTGAGGTGAGAGGGAGAGCCCTGGCGTGAGAAGCTCGTGTGAGCCTCCAAACACACTTATTATGTATTTGGATTTAATTGCTGCTTTTTTACTGGAGTATAAAACGTGAAATTACAGCGATATCGGCGTCGTTAAGGAAAGGTTATTTTATACGCTGAGCTATAAAAAAGTTAAAGTAGATCAATGACTGGGAATATAAAGTTTTATGTATTTTTTGCTCCAATTAAAGGATTAGTTAAATTAGGAAATTTTGCTTTTGTGTAATCGAGTTTCCTTTAATTATTTTCAAAAGTCTATTCCTCGAGCTAACGGAGTTGAGCAGACCAAACAATTTATGCGATAAGTACTGCGCGACTTTCCCGGCGTCTAGTGAAGTCATTGCTCTATTAGCCTACATATATAATAAGATTGATTGCGCAGACCTTGACTATACACACTGCAGTATGTTATACAAATGCCTTTACTCTCATTTAACAGCTAAAGTTTTACATTACTACTTTTAGGACTTCGCTTTTATAATACTTTTTACTCTATGCTCTAATTCTATAATTGAAAAAACTGTACAATTAACGGTTAATTAATCGATTATTTTAGTACGCTATGTGGAAAGGACAGAGATAATATTTTAAAACGTGTTGCGTTAAAGCCTTTAATCTATAACAGCAATAAAATATTAAACATTAATCGAATAAAACTATAAAATGCAGATCGCCATTGAACATTGAAATGAATTTTTAAAAGTGTTCATGAAAAATTGCGCAAAAAGAAGAGCTTTTTTTGACTTATAAGCAAACCGAATGAATAATCGAATTTGAAATATCGTCCGCGTAAATAAGCCGCAATCGAAATTAATAATTTAGCGGGCGTGAAATATTCATAAAACGGTTATATCAATAACGGATCCTTTAGTCGCGGAAGATAAATTGTCTTAGCGAAAAAACCACTGGTTATATAAATATTTATCTGCTTATTCCGGATTTATTCGCCGGCGATACATATGCACGTGGCCGCGCGGCGGAGGCTCCACTGGAAAAAGCATATACCAGCAAAACTTTTTCAGACCTGACCTTTTACTTATGCTAAATAGAAACGAGGCAACTCGTCGCGCAACTTTTTCAAAGCTAAAAAGAGCTATCGCCGCACTTGAACTCGCTCAAGAAACTTTTATCGTTATTTTTCAAAAAAAAAAAGAAAGAAAGAGTGAAAAAAAAACTGTCACACAGAATTCCGTGCGTCTCAATAAAGTGCGCTCTCGCTGGCGCGCAAACAAAAAAGCAGCGTCCCCTACTTTTCCGCAAACACCTTTCAATTATTAATTCAGAGGCTTGAGCGCGGGCGGGGCGGCGCTTCTGGCGCCTCCCCAAACGGTTTTGCAAGATTTTCAACGGACCCGCGCCTTTCGCAAACATCAACATATAAGCAAACTCTCCCGGGGAACTTCGCCGCGCAAATCCCATTGAGGCGATCGCTCATAAAGACGAGAGAAAATTCAATTCGCCCGGCGGCGGCGGCGGCCCAAGCCGCCTGCGCCCCTTAATTCTCATTAAAAAATTACGCGCAAAATTCTCGGGCCGGCGAATACATCAGCCATTCTCAAAGGCATCAGACGTGTTCTCGCTCTCTCCTCTGCTGATGAAAGTCACGTCTCTCCTTCTAACCTAAAAAAAAAAAAAGAGGAGGAGAAGGTGGTTAGTCAGAGACAGGCAGCTCGTCGAGTGAGGCCGTTATCGAGGGAAAATTTTGGAGGAGGCTACGTTGAGGGGGAGAAGAAAGAATGGAGGCAAAGTGCGAGGAACGAGTGCACTTGAGGCTCGCTTCGACAGCTGCGCCGCCAGCGAGTGCGGTGGGGGATTTAATTTTAGCGGGGGGAGGGGGGCGAATGGAGAGAGACGAGGAGAAAATAGGCGCTAGCCGCGCGCGCGCGCGCGATACCGATGAATCTATAATGAATTGTCTTGCGGGACAGTCTCGTTGTACGTGCGAGTCCGAACAATGAATTAATGAATTAATTAATCCGACTGGTGTGGTTCGTGTCAAGGAAGATAGGCAGAGAGAGAGAGAGAGAGAGAGAGGAGAGGAGAGGGAGAGAGCGAGAGGGCCGATTTCACTTGTAAATCGAGCTGTAGGCGAAATCGATGTTCGCGCAGCGGCAGCGGCGACTTGTCGATAGCGAAAAATACGGGCTCGCGCGCTCGAGCTTCGTTTTGCATTTTCGGGAAATTCGAGAATTCATTACCTGCTCTGCTGCTACTCTGTATGTGTGTGTATATATGTAGGTATAGTGTAAAACGACTGCTGGCCGAGATAGTGAGCGAGTGAGAGAAAGAGACAGAGAAATAAAAAAGAAGCTGCTGTATAGGACGGTATTTCTAGGAAGATCCATTCGACTCGTCGGGTAATTCCATTGGAATTCAATACAATCGGGTCTTGTTAGAAAATGATCGGAGAAGGCTTTAGCTTAAACGAATTTTTTTCCTTTTTCTCCTCTCGTGTGTTACATGTCGAACTCAAGATATATATATGTATATGTTTGCGGTTAGAATGCGGAAATATTTATTTTACCTGCGGTAGATTTAGAAGCGGTATTTCAGCGCTGGCATATTTTATGCAAGTAATTTCGGATGTAATATATTATTAAATTTGAGATTCAGCGATCCTGTGAATGTCCGATGCTCTGCCTGAATTATTGTATGAGTCCAGGAATGTATAATATTTAGTTAAATTATAAATCACCCAAAATCTATAATTATCGTTTAGGGTTATGTTAATTATTAATTTTCTGTTTGATTATTAATACAAACTATAATAACGAATTTCCTCTTAATAGAATAATAATAAATCATAAATTGTGAATTACATACCAGTTTTTCATTAGACGCGTCTGATTAATTCTGTCATTCCATTACGATAAGCTTCTATAAAACACGAAGAATTCAGGTTTGAAATTCGGGTTTAATTTTTAGAACAAGTTTTCTAAGAATTTTTAGAAATTTCTGAAATTACTAAGTCGTAATTAATTAAATGAATACAATTTGCATGAAAAATATTTTCGTTGGAAAAAGGAAAGATCTGCTCGTTCGAACAAATTAAATTTGATTTCTCTTCTAAATTCGCTATCTCATCTCTCTACTGAAATAACGAAAACTCAATTTCCCTTCAAATTTGTACGCAAACGTACCCCTTTAATACTTCAAACAAATTAATGGAAAAAAGGTGCTTATTCGCGTGCTCGATAGTTTGAAAAATTAGAAAAGTAATCTCGTATTAACAGTAATAACCCAGAATAATATTAAAGTAAATTATTCAAAATAATTTTGATAGCGATTATCGATAATCGAGTTAATATTGACGTACTGCCGATTTGCCCGATCCCGTAATAAATGAACAGAATTTCTGTATAGCCAAAGGCTATAAATTACCAGTATATCTATGTGCACGTCGAATATCCAAGATGCATTATTTCGAGACTTTGTAGTACATTATCTCTGCAATTTTCGTTTGTATCGTGTCACGAGGATATTACTCCGATATTCGGAAGTTAATTTCGCTATACTACCCATTAGTTCATTCTTGGCTGCGCTACGTTGATATGCATACGAACGGATGAAATTACGATAACAAGATTCACGTGAAATACGATTAAATATTTTCCTTCTAAATAAAACATAACAACATGAAAAGAAATGCAACAGATTTGTTTAAAATTAAATTATTCAACTGCTTTTCATTATAACATCAGTCACTCATCTTATAACAACAAAGTTCATCATAAATAACTTAATACTCTTCCCGCATCGATCCATCCCCTTCAGCATCAAACCACAACAATTTAAAAACTTTTCCACAAGAAACAAGTCAACACAACAATTCGGTCGAAGAAAATAAAAAAAAAAACAGCAGCCAAATAAAAGCCGGTGCTTCGCAGCCCCAAATAATTCATATTCCACAAATTCCCAGGCCGCGGCTCTTGCGCTCTCTGCGAGATATTTAAAATCCTTAATGGCTTATTCATACTTCATTGGCGAGCGGCCGGCCGCCGACAAAGGATCCAGCCCCGGCGCGTTGCTGAATGTCGCAATATAAATTCATAGGCCATTCGCGCGCAAAAAGCGAGTGGGTGCTCGCAAAAAAAGGAAATTTCTCTATACATACACGAGAGCTCTGGCGAAAAGGAAAAGAGTATCGGGAGTGAGAGAGAGAGAGAGAGAGAGAGAACCCATTGAACCGGCCGTCTCTTGGCACATTTCTCGCTTGCTGCGAAAAATCGCGCGACAATCGAGAGGGGGGGTTATACTGGCGAATCAGCCCCCTGCTACTAAAAGGGTCAAGTATTGCTCGCTCTTGGCCGAGGAGTCCCTGATGCGCACAAGCTGTGTGCTTACTTGTACATGCAGCAGTAGCAGCAGCGGCTCTTCCCTCTTTTTCTCTCTCTCCGCTCTTTTTATCCCCTTTACAAATGAAAATCCCTCGCAAGTGGTGTACACACAGAGAGACCGAGAGACAGAAGTGTGCGCGCGCGCTCTGGCATACCGAGTTATTGGCGTCGTATAAAGGCGCTGCTTTACGCGCGTTACGTAAGGTTCGCTTACACATACACGCAGAGAGGCGCACAAGGGAGAAAGCTGCAAGCTCCGCTCTAGCGCGCAGTATATTTGCGCGAGCAGGCCGCGTTCACAACGGCCAATAAAGTACAATGCGCGCGCGTGGGCGCAGCCTTTGTTTTCGAGGCTGGAGGATTGGCGCGCGGGTAGTTGTCGACGCCGAAAATTATCCGAGCGTACGCGCGGCTGGGGAAATTTACATGACGGCTGTTACTACTCGCCCCCGGAGCTTCCTTCGCTACTTCCCCCGCCCTTCTTTTTGAATAAAATTTTGACGCTCCGCTAAGCGCGCGAGAGTTACGCTTTCAATGGAAGCACGCGCTCGGTGACTGGCGATTTATGAATTAGCCCTTTAAGGGGAGGCGCCTGACGATAAAGTGACTGTGTGTAGAGGATAACGTGGCGTGTTACAGTGTTTTTTGAGAAATGTGCTTGCGTGGCTGCTTGGGGAAGTTTGAAAAAGCGTGAAATTATTCAGACTAAACGCGAGCAGCGACTTAGTTATTATTAATTGTAGGTACTCTTTTAATAGTTATAAACAAATATTAAATATCTATTAGAACTTTGGTACGCGAGGTTGAAGAGTGATGTGCGCATTTGAATTCTGATATATTAGCGTTGCGTTAACGCTAATACAACTAGTTCTGGTTATTATAGTTATATAATTAAACTGTTATTGTAAATTAATATAATAAGCGAATATTTCGTTGAACTTTAGCATTTATTACACAGAGTTATAAACTAATTTTGCCGCAAACATTTAAGAACGGCTTTCGACAGAACTCCATTAAATTGGAAAATTTCAGTATAAATTTAATAACCCCCGCTGAAAAACGTTCGATCGCAAAATTCAATCCGCCTTAACGCTATATTCCCCTAATAGTTTCTTAATAACCTTGCCAAACTTTATTTCCCACATCACTAGATTGAAAAAGTACTTCCGTATATCAAAGCGACGACACGAAACCAACGCCACCTTCGACTCAGTAATTAACATGAAACGCAATTTTTCCACTGCGCGCGCACTACCACAGCGAAAGCCAAGCCGCGAGTACTAAGCATTAATCGAAATGGACCGAGAGAGCGCCAATAACACTCGACGACAGCACAGCGCTAAAATCATCTAAGATCCAATTTCCCCTGCATATACACGCGCGCGGAGCGAGAGCGAACTTCGCGGGCGATTCTCGCTATGCAAAACGTCCTGCTTGCGCTTTATATATCGAATCCATTACACTTCAATTTCAGGCCGCCTCGCGCTCGCGCGGGAGAGAGAGAGAGAGCAGTAAATTAGATTTTCTTCTGCATAATGCGCAATAACAACTTGGCGGGCACGCGTTAAATTACGCGCGATAAAAAGGGGCGCATCGCGCGCACGCGCCTGAGGAGATAAGTTTTTTTTCAATTAACTGCCTTTAGAGTCGCTCGGATGGCAAGGGAGAATGTGAATTTTACGGTTAGTGCCGCGTTGTGCCTTTAGTGGGGGGAGGGGGGGGGGGGGGTGGCAAAAA
>UELX01003363.1:0-23945 GCA_900480035.1 Eupelmus urozonus | reverse complement strand
TTTGATTGACTTTTTAATAATTATTATTGCTTTAATCGTTTATTAATATTATACTATGCATACACTTATATGTATATATATACATATATATGTATATTTATATATAATGTGTATGCGTATTGTTGTTCGTGTTCTCGCGTGTACGTGTACTTGTATATTATCGACTTTTTTATTATTATAATATTCTTCTTTTTTTTCCTTATTCGCTTATTTCTCGCTCCGCCATTGGTTTTAAATCCTCAACTGGATATAATAATTCCCTATCTCGTTATTACAGATTTATATATATACTTAACGTTCGTCGAAGGTGGACAATAAAATTTCTCGTGCACTTTTCCCATTTGTCTCGTCAACTCATTCGTGGATCGCTCCACAAATATATTAAAATTATTATTGCATCTCTCTGATACACCCGTCTTTGAGATACGTATGTGTCCACCTTCGACGAGTTCACGTACTTACAGCTAGCGAAATATCGCCAAGTATAGACATTATACTCCGTATAAACGTAAGTTTGGATGAAAAACCGCTAGGCAATTCTCTTCTCTTTAATTTGAATAACAACCAGTTTTCTTATTTGTTTTCACTAAATATATCACAAACTGCCGGCGGTCGTTTTAGCTTCGCGGACTTGACGTCGGATCAACCTCGTGTTTCTACATAAGAAATCGATGAAATTTCACTTTTCTCTCTCTCATTCTCTCTTGTTCTCTTTATTCATTCATACATTGGCTCGTTAATTTAACGTTTTTTAAATAATATACACTTGTAATACATAATTCTATTGCATATTTTTTACAATAAGTTTAGGCCTTAGAATTTCATTTTTTAGACATAATTCAATGTTTAATTTGTTTTATAAAATTTTTGTTCAAAATAAAACATGATTAAATTAATCAAATGTGTTAGAATTCACGATAAAATATAACAACGATGAAGTAAAATATAAATTAAAAAAATGAAAATATACGTCTTTATGGACAACAAAAAATTAAAATATTTATCAATATATAAGAACAAAATTAAGAACAAAATAGTCAAACGATCCAATTTGTACCAATGAACACTTGCAATAATGATTTTCCGTTCTCATGTCGCATGTAAGTGACTTTTTGATTCTATGTATGCAGGAGTTCGTGAAAGGCTCGTGACTGTATTAAAGTCAGTCTTTTCGGTAAAGTAGTTTTTTCTCTTAATTATATTATCAAATGTTTCAATGTTACGTGTCTTGCATATTGTGTTATTCTCTTATATTTTCAAAAATTAACGGAAGATTCAACGTCGAGCCGCAAAGCTACCGTCGGAAAAATATAACGTAAGGGGTTACAAGTTAATAGTTACATCACTGTCGGTCGAACCGGCGATTTATCGCGAAGCTCCGCAGGTTCGTGATAGTTTTTATTCATTTCGAATTACCGCAACGTTCTGTTGTTGCTGCGAAAAGTACAATATTGAATGGCGGAAACCTGCGGAACTTCGCGATTTTCCCGTGGACGATGCGCCGACTTAAGATTAGTTCATTACTTATTTAAATGTCGAACTAGTAGTTCCTCCTCCACTTCACCACTTTTTTATACTCTTAATGCGTAAGTATTCGTAATCTTAAGTATAACATTATGATTTACTTAGAGTTTTCTTGATTTCCGAAAGGTTTTTTCTTATTTTCGTATTTTCTTCCGTATTTTTTTTTATATATATAATCATCTTTAATTTTTTTGTGTATATTTTTGTTTTAGCTGAATTTTTATTTACTTTTCGTGACGGTTGCTATATAGTTCGTCTCTTTCTCTTACGTCCGTTACGAAATGTTTTTTTTCGCTCGCTTCTTCGTTCAAAGTTTAAAATTTTTTTCTTTTTTTGGAATTGAGAACTTGCAGTCAAGGGGGGGCTGAGATTCCGTTATGATAAATCTAAATAGGTTTTTGGGAGGAAAACTGCATAAACGAAAAGAAATAGTGCATAAAATAATCAGTAATTTCATATTAGTTTAAAAAATAAAAATAAAAGAACAAACCGAACTATTTGCTAGAATTAAACATTAAAACTAAAATAAATTTTCTTAAAAAAGAAATAATAAAATTTACTCTTAAAACAGTTATTTTTAAGAGATCAAACAACTTTGAAAAACATACTGCACTGGCGCCGTTAAAACAAAAAAGATAGAAAATTGAAAGCGAAAGTGGCGCAGAGGACATCGCGCAGTAATAGATAAAGAACGTAAACGCACGAGAATACATGAAAGTGACTTTACTGTGAAAAGAAAAAGTAGAGGATTCTCATTTTTCGAAGAAAGTAAACATGCACAGCAAGGACTCCAAAGAAGCGCGCGGAGAGAGCAACGTTGAGGGACACATTCTTTGTCGCCGGGATGGAGAAACTACGAAGCGCAGGGGAAAAGATTCACGTGGTTCTACGAGCGTAAAAGAGCGCGCGCGCAAAAAGCTCACACAAAAAGCGAGAGAGGGACGCGAAAGATTTACGGTGTATTATACACACACACGAGAGACTATTTATGTTTTTTCTTTTATACTTATATGTAATAACGTGTATAATTATCATAGTTTTTTTTCCTTTACTTTTATTATTTTAAGGGTATAACGTATGTCTATATGGGAATCACGGGAATTAATAAAGGCTTATTTAGAGGAAGAATCAAATAGTTTCTATATTCGTGACTCGCGATCTGAGTGCTAAAGAAAACTGGATAGTCGATCGCGAAGCTGCGTTCATTACTTTTTGTGTATTTTTAAACTATTTTTATTTTTTGATATTTTAATAATTTGTTCGAGGGTTCGAAGTCTAAATATTACAATTATTTGATTATCTGTGGGTATGTGTGTGCGTGCATGTGTGTGTCCGCGTGTGTGGGTGTCTCTACGAATTATTTAAATGTACTTCGGTATCGGGAGACTACGGAACTTGGTTCGGACGAAATTTAAAAAGTGTTGTGTTTTCTACATATTTAGTTCTTGATAACTTTACAAAGGATCTGTAATTCTTTCGTGTTTTCTTTTTTATCTATCGTCGCGTGAAAGTACGAACAAAGTCCCTGACGAGAGAGTTACACAGTTGTAGGAAAGTTTACAGCGCTTTATCGCAACCTCGTTTTCTTTAACTACGTTTAATTGGCTACTATACATTTAAAGTTACCATCTTACTTAGCCTGTTTTTTCTTCTGTTTAAAAAGACAGCAACATGCATTTTTAACTCTTGTTTTTTTAGTTTTTTCGTCCTCGTTACAACGTAGAGAGTTAACGCCCTATCTACATTTAAGAGTTTTCCCTTATTTTCTTGTCTGAGAGTGTGAGTGTATTTTTAACCTATCGCTAGTTTATTTTGTTAAAGAGATTAGTAAACGCAGCTTAAAATCATTTCAGCATCGCGATTGCACCCGTTAATTATTTTAATTCCTTTTTCTTTCTCTTTCATTGAAGTTTCAATGAAAGAGCGGAAACTCAGACACGCCTAAAGGGGTTTGTTTGTTTAACACATATATCGACTTTTAAAGAATACAATCGCAATTGCTTTCTATTATTTTATGTATCAAGCGTGACGCGGAGTTTATACGATTGTTTACCGTCGACTTTCACTACCCCGAAAGCGCAAATGCGACTTGGAAAATATTTTTCAAATCTCGCGCGCAAAAAAGAGGTTCCTTTCTCTTATTTTAAGATTATTCAGTGAGAAAAGGACACATTATCACCACGTGCTATGAAAAAAGACGACTTTTCGTAAGGAACGAAAATTTCACTCGACAGAAGCGCAAAAACCGTACTGCCTGCTCGTGCATGATTGCAGTTATGCTCTTTGTTGTAACGTTCCAGTGACAGTAATTCTCAAGCAACGCGGCATCTTTGTGTTTTATCACGAATAATCGAGTAAAAAAGACAAACGATCGAACTGCTGTTTGAATGACCAAGGAGCTTCCACCGCGTTCTCTTTTGTTTTATATCTGACTTGACTATGTGTACACTTATTATATCAATGTATTTTGTTTTTCACGTACTAATTATATTCTTATACAATGTAGAATAAAATCGAAAATATAGTTATATATATATGCTTATTTTCATTCTGTTAACGCTAAGACTACGATTGTTAGGTGTTCATCGGATATCTCTTGACGCATATCGAGATGGATTTTTTTAAGATTATATACGTGATCCTAAAAACTAATAATGTTAGTTTACACTTTACAACTATAAGGACTTCATTTTTAAAAAAATCTCATTCAATTCTCTTTGTAGGGTTTCTTCATCCTTCTACTCATCGCTCGTATTTCTTTCATGACTTTTTCACGGATAAAAGTATCCTTGGTATGGACGGTCTATAAATTTATATTTCTTTAGCTCTCTCTCATGATTTCTTTAGCGGTCATTATTCGTTTAATTCTTTTCGCGTCGTTACTTTAGCGATTAATGATCTTCCGTTGGAGAAAAAAAGCTGAGTTTATTCTCGCCAACTCTTCTGTTGAGTGAAATCATACATTCGTACGTTGAGTATTTGCTCGCGATATCGCGATTATACGATTATACATAGTTTTTGTCACAAGACTCATTTTCTAAGTATGCGGTGTTGAATTTTTGCACAGTGCGCAAGGAGCTGTTTAGGTATATTCGAGCATATTTAGCAAGAAGGGATGCAGAACAATTCGGAAATTTATCAAAGGCCTACTTACATAATTTTTTCAAATATCAGTTATAAAATTTAAATATTTCTTTCAGCCAAAAATAAAATAAACAGTTTTTAATTTAAAGAGAAAATATTTAGAAAGAGCATCATTTTATAAATTTAATAGTTTTAATAATTTCGATCGAAAGATAAATAGAAAAGAAATGAAATTATAGTGCGCAGCCCTGATTTTCCGCATCAATCAGCATCTGCCTTCGGTTCCGCGCGCAAAGCAGCATTTTACATTTTACAAGCCGCACGGCGAGCGCCGCAACCGCACGTTCGAAGCCATACCGAAAGTAAGCGAGGGATATCTTCTTCGTTCTCTTTGTGTATTTTTACCACTCAATTCGCCGTTGACCCATCGTATCTAAAACATCAAAAAGCGCTGTTACAATTCCGTAATCGTTGATTATGGAAACGTAGTGCGCTAATATTCGGCTTGTAGCTCTTCAGGAGAGCGAATTATATACGCTTCAGGGTTATCGGCGAGAGTGGGATAGATACGCATTTACATACGCGGCGTGGGTGTACAGGGTAGTATAGGGGATTCCATTAAAAATTAATGCATCCGCTTTTATGCCATTTGCTGCAGCAGCTAAAAACCCTTGACTCAAGTTTATAGAGATAGGAAGCTCAAAACTTCAGTGAATTCATTTAAATGTCTCGCTTCCTTTCGTTACCTATTTTATTTTACTTTTTTTTATATATATTTAATTTAATTTTACTCGTTTATTCCTTATTTTTTCCGTTTAGTAAATTTTTTCTTATGTTCTTAGTAACACGGAGGTGTAGACGAACCGATATTTCGTCTTTCCACTATTATATAATTACGATGTACATTTTACTTTGTTCATCATATTTTTTTTCTCATATTATTCACGATACGCGATACGCTACGTACAATCCTAAGAGTTTTGGTATTCAAAGGGAAAGATGTACGTTCTTGTTATAGTAAAACTGATTGTTGAACTTATTTCAATTATGTCGGAAGTATAAAATGGAAAACAATTTTGTGATTCTTGAGTTTTAAAATTTTATAAAAAACATTTCGTAAATGAAAAAAATTGTTAACAAAATTTGTAGTTATTTTAATTAATCTTTAATATGTATATAAATGAACAATTAGACATTTGATTTTATAAACGAAGTTTTTACATCGAGTATAAATTATAAAAATCACTCCTATTCCGAAATCGCGTTCAAATCCTATGCAAGTATTATAAACTATAGATTATTCGACTTACGCGAAAAGTATTTTTTCATATAGGTGATATATTTCTTCCTGCTATTCGTATAATTTTTTATTTTATGTAATAAATCTTATATATAGATACTAGATACGGGCACGGAGGAACTCGTCCGTATGTCCTTTTCCGTCTACTTTGATCAGTTTTAATTTCTTAAACGTATTCTAGAATTACGCAATCGCGAAAAACTATAACGTACTCGTTAAACGTAAAATTAACGACACAAAACTATTAAAAAAAAGAAAACAACCTTCTTCAGTAACAATAAACGCTTCGAAAAGAATAAACTTTAAACATTATAATGTATGTCAAACGATTCGCACAATTAAACGATATTATTTTTGTTCCTTTAAAAGGAATTCAAAAAGTTTTTTACACAAAAAAACGCATCTAAGTATTACGAAACCACAGTGCTTAATTGCACAACGCAACTTAACCGGCGTTATAAAATATCAAAACTTTCGACTCGATTCGCACAAAGTTACGGCTCACTCTATGCGATTACTTTTTTTTTATTTTTCTGCATTATTTCTAACTATTTTATGTACAAAGATTAAATTTACAAGATTGAACTTTCAGCTAGTCACAAAATGTATGGCAGCCTCAAAAACCTTTCCCTTCTAATACCAAATACTTCGTTTATATTTACGTTAATGTCTGTGTCCGGTGTCAGTATGTAAGTGTGTTCTGTGTGTCCCGATGTGTACGATTCGATAAAAAGTGTCGTTTGATTCTTAAATGCTGTACAGGAACATTTACTTGTTTCACTCGTTTAATCTTGTCGTGTACTTCTCTTTTTAACTAGAATATTTCTCGTTTACGTTTAGTGCATTCGATTAATTGAAAATTATCGTATAAGAATTATTAACGGCAAGAGAGGAAGAGGAGGCTTGATTTATCTTTTACTTAAATTTTTTTTCATTACGTTTATTTACTGCTTTAAATAAAGTCCTTTCGTCGAAACGCGGAGAGGATCCTACCTCGACTTTATGACTAGTTAAAAATTTGTTCTTCCGTCTTCTTTATTTCCTTTTTTGACTTCTTTTTAGAGATTTTCATCGTTTCATAGTTTCTGGATATGAATTAATTTCGATTATCAATCATCACACGACAATTCGCTTGTACCAGAGAAACGTTGAAGTTTTTCCTTGTTTTACTTTATTTCTTATTTGTTTCATTTATTATTATTATTTTTTTTTATCGTGGACGGTCCAAGTTTATATACTCCCGATGCCTACTTTACTCGCGAACGAAAAGACGGACGAGGTCAGATTTGACAGTTTTTATTTATTTTTTTTTTTAACAAAGCAAGCATTTTATTCTTATTCAGTCGCCGAACGATCGAACGACGAGTCTCACTGAGTGTTTTTATTTTTCTTATCAGTTAAACTTTTTTACCCTCGTTCTACATTATCCTTCTATAACAAATTAAAATCACGATCGAATCACAGATTTATACCGCAGACGGGCAGTTCATTTTGTTTTATATTCTCGATGGCATCTTTCCCGCTCGTTTCTGCAGGCCCGCACTATAATATAACAATCTATTATAGAATATTGTTCGGTAGGATGGTTCCTCACGTCGTCCGCGTGGCTGCGAGAGAACTTTTGCCTTTTACTCCTAAATCGCTCCTCGAGATTTAGGCCTTCTTTACTTGATTTTTTTCTCAAAAGTAACGCGCGATTCTCGTGAAATATCGGGATGTGTGCTTTTGTCGAAAGGACGCGGAAAAATCAATGGTTTTACACAATGGCGAGGTTACTTAGTCAAATGCGACTCGATTCCTTTATCATTCCGACGAAAATAAATATTTCTTTTTTTTTTTTTAAGTTTCGTTAGTATTGTTATTTTCTTTTATCGTGAGTCATTAGACTGTCGTTAGACCTTATCAATTGTCGCCTTTATTTCATATAGTTACATACAAAAAAACTATTTTAGTTAATTTTTATATGCTGATTTGTTCAAGACGCGTTAGTACGTGTTTTTTCGTGTGCTTGTAAAAACTGTGCACACTTTATCGTATTTTATTTTTTTTATTTTTTTTTTATTTAGCGTTACCGTTCATTAATCGTATTTATATATATCGTCCTTCGAAAATCTATCTTTAATTAAATATAATTTTTTTAATTACATATATAATTTTTTTATTTAATTAATTAGAATTATTAATTAAATAGTACCGTTACCCGTCGAAGATTCTCGGCGTTACTTCATTTTCATATTTATTTATACATAAATAATTTTTGTTAACTTTTTACTGATCTCTCATCCATGACTCTTTCATCGATTTTTATCGAACTCCATATTGTTTTCGCGAAAAGATCAAAAAAGCGCCCCGTACACTCTGGAAGAATGCAATGTTTCTTCTCAAGATTCTTCGTAAATACCTATATACCTAATATGTGGTGTTATTATTTTTATTCTGTATTTTTTTTTTATTTACTTGTAAATGGCCGTTCGAATCTCACGTCTGGTCTTATCATATTATATCGTTTAATTTTCAAATCTTAAATACCGCTCGTTTCAATTCTCTCACACTAATATCTCATACATGTATATATATTTATATGTATGTTTTTCCTTATACATATACATATATATATGATACAAAACGAAATATAATCAGGCTTAATCTTTGTTCATAAGTGTAAAAAACTTCACCATCGATTTTCTCAGTTAATTTTTTTTAATATCCTACGCATCTTGTTGATTTTATCAAGTATTAACATCATTCATTCGTCGCGTTGGCCCTCGGGCCCTAGCTATCCTACTTATGCGATACGGTACAGTTTTTCAATTACATTTCTCATTTTATCATCTGTTATTTTATTTTTCTGTTCATGGCTGTTACTGTGTTTTTCAAGTTTTTCTTGTTGCTGTTGTTTTATCGTTTGCACGTACGTCCGAAGATTTATACAAATATATTATACCTAACATAGTGTAATACGCATTCGTGTATTTGTCGCCAGCTTGGAACAACAATCGAGAAGTTCCATAATGTTTTTATACATGCCTAATCATCGAGGCGGATACTTTTAGTTCACCGATAAATTTTGCCACTTAAAATCATTTAGTGAAAATGAATATAATTAATATACAAATTATTTGTAGGTAATTTATTTGAAATCATTAATAAAAAAAAATCTGAATTGTAAATTTATTTTGCAATCGAACATTATAAGGAACAATATTTTTGAGTCGAGCTATCTGCGCGTTACACTTTATTAGAAGCTCAAACGAAGTCTAATGAGCGACTTCGGAACTTGAAATATCTTTTCTGAACTAAAAGCTGTAAAAGTCATTTATCATTAATTGCAAAAGTTTCAAGAGATCTCCTTTAAGTTTTCAGCGATAACTCGGCGCGATATATTGCTGCAGCTTTGCGGTCTACCGACAAAAAATAGAAGAAAGACTGCCGCGGTGAACTGAAAAAAGTAACCGCCTCTCGACTTTTATTAGCACGTTGACTCCGGAGTGATTGAATGATAATGTAAAGGAAACGAAATACAAAGAGATCGAAAACTTTGACAGAATCTCTTGTTAGACTGACATTTTATACGTTTCTTAATTTGCTCATTTTCTTATAAAATAACATTAATAATATTAATAATAGTAGTAAAAATAAACTAATAAAAATAATAATTATACAATAATAATAATAATAATATAAAGAGCTGACAAATATTGCAAATTAATAATCGCTCGATTTACGCTTAGTCGCAACAGAAAAAATACAGAAATCGAAGTCTCTCTCGCGTAGCGAAATATCATCACAGCACGACGGGAAGCAACGCGGTTGTACGCAAATTTTGTCTGAAACATCAATTTTCGAATCACTATAATGATCGTGTCTTAATCATTATTATTATCTTGTCTTCGCTGTTTTAAGAACGCACCCGAATAATGTTCAAGTAGCAAGGTATACACGAAGATAAAACTAACGCAGAATTGAACAAATCCAGAACTTCCCAATGAAAGGTACATTTGCGTCGGGTTTCCCGGTCGCCGATCGGTGCGCTTCAAGACACTGTCGGCTCATCCCCCTTCGACATTCATTTTATTTTTTAACGTTTTTAGTTCTACTCGTACGTTATAACAATCGATTCGCGATAACTAAGACTTAAAGATTACGGTAATATAAATTTAATTAATACATATAATAATAATCATGACAATCAATAGTATTAATCATAATATAGTAATAAAGATAATAAAAGATTCTATAACGTAGTAGATGCCTACGGACTAACAAAAAAACGAGAAACGAAAAAAAAAATATCAATAAAAGAAACATCACAAACGAATCATTGCTCCGGTCCACCGGCTCTTTCTCGCGCGCGTAGCGCGCTGCTCATATCTCACAGTACTTCTTGTTTGTTATTGTTATTAATTTTCACGCTCGAACTCCCCGGGGGGGAAGCCGCTCTGCCTCTCGCGCGTCATTACATGTATACCCGACCGATCCGTTCGCGGGGTATAAGAAAGATTAACGACCACCGAGCCGAAGATGTTCCTTTGAATTTGGAAAAGACGTGTAGGTATATATATATAATGGAAGAAGAAGACGCGCGACGAAAGGGAAGATCATCGATAAAAAGCAAAGAACGAGATAAAGGTAGCACGAAACAGTCGCTCTTCTCCGGTGTGTACAAGGTATTAATTTGTCGAAATTTCGCGCACTTTTGTCGGTCGTTAATCCTTTAAGCCCGTGAACAGGTCGGCACTGGCGGTCGCTCTCGGCTGTTGATTCTCCTCTCGCGGGGGCGGCTCGGCATCGTCTTCGCTCTCTTCATTGCTGTCGTCCTCGTCGTCGTCGTCGTCGTTCTCGTTGTCGTTATTACGTCGGCGTCGGCGCTGGCGGCTAGGGCGATGCGGAGCTGCTGACAGCCATCAGGGGCGCCGGAGGCAGTGCCACCGGTATGTGATAATATTTACACTGGGGCCGCATGCATGTGCCCTTAACCGCATCTCTGCATACGGTTACGCGGTTGTCTATCACCTCCACGTTTCCTGCAATCAGCGGAGAAAACAAGATTGATAACATCTGGCCTTCATTTTTTTCTTTTTCGTGTGATATTCTATTTTATTTTTATGTTAAAAATAATCAAAAAAATTTAATGGGAAGGCTTTATTGACGTTATTAATGAAATTGTTTTAAAAATTTGAAATATATTATTTTACAGTAGATAAAGGCCATGTTTATCCAGACCTTATATTTTATGCAAATTTTAATGAGCACAAAAGAAGTATATTAAATTTTTCATTTCAAATTAATATTTTCGTTCCTTTAATAAAAAAATTGATGATATATGTTTTATTAAACTACAGCACTTCATATTAAAATTAAGAGTTGCGTTTATTCAGTAAACTGTTTCGCCGTACTAATAAAAACTTGCCATCAGGGGCGCCGTTACGCCCCGTGATATCAAACTATATTTTAATGCTTTGAAAGCACATGAAAGGTAGATAAATTTCCATCTCTCTTTCGCGCTTTCGACTAGAGCATCAGCGAAATGGAGAGACGTCTGGCGGCTTATTTCAGGATCCGGTACTCACCGTCATGGAGATGAATGAACTTGCAGGCGGGACGGTTGCAGAGTTGTCGATTAAAATCTTGGCACACCGGGAGGGTGTCCAGTAACTGCAAGAAAATATCGCAAAAATATAGTAAGTGACACATTTCCAGTACTGCGGCTCTTCAATGTTGAAAAAAAAGGTAAAAAAAAAAACGTGATAGAACCGTGTAACGAATTAAAAAAAAAAACTCTCGCATTCAATCGACCATTCGTTCTTCTCTTTCAAACGTCTCTCGTTCGATCGACTCAGTCACTCGCTTCATTCGCTCTATAATGTATCAAACGCACACACGGCCGTTCGCTCGATCATTCCTTGCATTAAGTATAGACTCTCTGCGCGTCCAGTTTGTTAGAGCATATTCATTTGGCTTTTTTTCTTCATTGAGTCGCATGCTCTAGAAATTGGATCGTACAATGAAAAGTCAAAGGTAATTATCGCTAAGGGTGTTCGAATACTCAGCAAGGGATCCGGGTCATTTGATATTGCTCGATCGGGAGAGATGGTTTCTGATCGATCCTCTCTAATATTATTTCCGTCTCTCAATGAGAGTTCATTAATCTGTTTTAAAAGAAGTCAATTAGCAAGCGGCCGATGAGTAAGGCAAATCTTTGGTGACCCGATGGATTGCTGAATATTCGTACAGTTTGTTATTAATAAGGTAAAAAATTTGCAGTAGAACGTTTTTATAAATGTATTGTTTGTATGATTATTCTTCTTTTCACTTAAACTTCATTTATGTATTGCTTAATTATTAGACTTTTTTTCAATCTTGTCAAAAGTGAGGGTTTGCATAAGGTTCTCCCAAGCCTCGGCATTTTTACCAATATCTCGTTATATAGCTCGTAATTATGGTATACAAAAAATAATGAAGAAAAGAAAAACGAAGGAAAAATTAATGGAAAAAATGTCTAAGACATTGACTGCTGTGTGTGCTCATTGAGACAATAGAATGCCGCCACTAGCGACTGACAAAGCGAAATCTAAATTTATAAAAATCGGTTATTAAAAACGAAAATATTAAAATGCGTAGATTATGTACAATATTACATTGCAGACGGCATAAATAACCAAAATTCCGAATAAAGAGAAGTCTGAATCAAAACCACACTTTAAATTAAAATTAATTATTTTTTAGTATTTTTTGCTTGAATTTAAATAATTTAATTGCGTCACCTACCATTGATGCTATTTATTTACCTTATTTTTCTTTTTTAGTAATTAGAACGAAAAGAAAAAATTATCTACGAATAACTTGAAGAGTTAAATTTCAGTGATATTATATTCAACAGCATTATAATTTTGAACGTTATTACAATTCTAAAATAATTATATGAAATTTCATGCATTTATACTAGATCAAAATATTAGAAATAATTTTCAAACAACAATTATGGTTTAGCAATAATCTTCATCAATATTAAGCATTTTTCAAAAAGCGAACTACATTAATTTATCCACACACGATAAATTATCGACAATTAACTGGATAAATACAGTTTCTCAAAAAGCTCTATTT
This sequence comes from Eupelmus urozonus, assembly GCA_900480035.1. Lineage (NCBI taxonomy): Eukaryota > Metazoa > Arthropoda > Insecta > Hymenoptera > Eupelmidae > Eupelmus > Eupelmus urozonus. The sequence continues at coordinate 10,930 of UELX01003363.1, read as the reverse complement.
ATATAAAAAATGAAAACAAGAGAAAAATCAATAATCTCCGAATCATCTACTTTCCGAAAGGCATCCCAGAATTCAGGCAGCTCGCAATTTTGGTTATATCATGCCGGCCCTTGAAACCGTCCGTACCCGAAAAACCGCGCACCGATCAGTTAACAAAAAAGAAAAAAAAAGGGTAAAAGGAAGCCCTCGAGCCGGCGTTGCGTGCAAGCTCTCTCCCTCACAGCTTTTTGGCCGCGAACAAAGCTGCTGGCGCTGCACGCATCGCGCGTCTCTTCGCACACCTCATCGCGCGCGAGTCGCGCAATTTTCTCGCGGCGCGAAATGCTTGAGTGATGCTCATTGTGCTGGCACAATGTCGCGCGCGCGCGCGGGCGGGCGCAGAGCGCCGCTCGACACATGACGTCTCCTGCGAGCGCGCTTTCATTCGCGCCAAGCGAGCGCGTGAAACACAGGGCTCTCTCCCTGCCTGAACAAAGAAAAAAGAGAGAGTGAGAGAGAGAGAGAGACAGAGACAGGAAGAAAAGACAGAGGAGAGAGCGAGCGAGAGCTTCATTGTTGCTAGCGGGACACATGCGCGACTGCGGGCGCGATGGCTCGTAAATCCTCCGATTTCGCGAGCTCGGGGAAAAAGAAAAATGAAGGCGAAGAAGAGAAAGACAGAGAGGAGTATCGCTGACAAGAGTACGCCCCATCGATGAGAGAGAGAGAAGTTCTTCTGGGGCGTTAACGAAGAAGAAAGAGGGAAATTCGCGAGAGGCTTTCGGAAGCGCGAGCAGGTGGAACGTTATAAAGTGAAAATAACGATAATAATGGGAGTCTGCGAATGGAGAAAAAAAAATAGAAAAGAGCGCCGTCGGACTCGCATGAACGTTATGAGAGAGCGAGGTTCAATGTCGAGGCGCGCACTCGAGGGCGATATCGGCCTCTTCTCAACGCGGGCCATTAAGCATACTGACTAGACTTGAAAACTTCGATATCACTAACAAATCTCATTTCTTTTTTCTTTTTTTGTTGCTCTTCGCCCGTGAGCGCTTTGTCTGTTCTCGGGCCAGTGTATTATGTAAAATGCACCCCTTTATTGTCGTTTAGTCGTCTTTCTTTCCGGAATTGACTCGATATTCTTTCTCTGTGCGAGCTTTCGCTTCTAACAATGCATATCCACAGCAAAGAAAGCGACTTTTTTTCCTTCGTCTGATCCCACCCCTCCTCAGCTTCAGCCGTATACTTTATTTTTCTTCACCCTCCATTATTGCTCTACGAAGTATGTACGTGTGTTCTAAGGTACGATCTCGTGCTCGATTTTCCTCTATTCAAGTGTGTAAAGAACTGTGTTTGTATGTATGTACAACTCTGTGTGCAGATATTTTCTATTTGTAATGCATATGTACGTGCTCTTGTATATTTTCTTCCGATCTTCTAAAGCATTTTTTAAATCATAAATTTTTAGAAAAATCATATGCATAGCACCAATCAGTTAATAAAGTTTTGAAAAATCCAAAGTGAAGTTTAAACTTATCCAGTAAAAATTTCATATAAAAATATTACATAAGCATATTAAAAAATAAAACACTTATCACCGCTAAGAAATCAACTATAAAAAATTTATTAGAATAATTTATGAAGATTGAAATGACTCTTCATGGTTTATAAGATTCGTTCTGTTTCATTGTAAAAAAAACAAACAGATAACTGATAAAAAGTCGTAAATCTCAATACAAGAGCACGTTTTATTATATCTCGCATTTTCATCCATCGCTTTAATCTACTAACACTTTTATTTCTATACGCGCGTAATATGGAAGCAAAAAACAAAAAAGTACTTAAAGCTGTATTATCTTTTTATTGTTTATTCTGAAGCAAATAAAACGAATATAACACGTGCAAATTTTTTTCCGATCGTTTGAAGAAAAAGGCATGTGCGTGCGAGACGTCTCTTTGAAGACTGAAATAAAGCTCTACGAAACGATTATGGTCGGGACACGACAAGAAATATACATAACACTTTCATTTAAAGATGTAAACTTTAGATTATTTTCTTTCGGCAACAATCATGCAAGGTTTCTCCTACGATAAACAAACAATTTTTTTTAATCAATTTAACGATATTGAACTATTAGTCTACTTATAAGTAGATTGTACATGCAATCTGTAACTATTATAGTAACAGTATATAATAATTATAATACATTTTGAAGAAATATTTTAAAATATTAGAAAAATGAACACATTTATAATTGAATGACACATTGAATATATTTAATAATAAATACGATTGATCATGAAATGTATGTATACATATGTAAAATTTACGAAAACTATTGAACTTACAATTTTGATAGAATCATAAAGTTTACCTTTTACGTTATTTATCCTTTTCTTCATTTTCATCCTGACTAAAGAGAATTCGACGATGAAAGTAAAATTGTTTGTGATGCCCGATTAAAAATGAGTAGAAAAAAAAGTTGAACATAAATTTAATACCATAAAAGAATTTTCATCGACGTGTCCCGAGTTGAAACGTCTCGCAGCGTCGCATTTGATCTATACGTACACGCGCACACGCATCTAAAAAGGCATATTATTTGTGACAGAGACAAATGCAGCGAGAAATAGAAATATAAAAACATTGAAATCTGACCTCGGTATAAATCACATACACGCGTGAGAGAAAAAGATGTACGCTCATACATATCGTTTATATTGTGTTAGCTGAATGTCAGGTCAAAAAAGCGTTATAACAACCTACCAGACAGATATTAAAAACAGGAAAATGAAAAATGTATTTATAGATTTATTTGAATAAAGTAAGTCGCGCAGAATAGTTAAATATACCATAAATTCACCATTAAGAAGCGTGCAAATTTAAAATAAGTGCCGGTAATTGCGCAATTTAATATAAAGCGGTAAAATAATGATACGTAAAGATCAAAATTATAAAGTTAGTTCTAACGCTCAAAACGAAATCATAGCAGTGATGGATGAAAATCCTTCTCACAGACCCAATTGAAAATAAATGAGAAATCGAACTCTGCGCTTTCGGTAACGTCGCGTGTCGTCTAACCATAAAACAGAAGAAAGGAAAGTAAAATACCGGGCAAGTAAAAAAGAAAACTGAAGTTACGCGTATAGTGGCATTGATTGATATATACTATGGTAACCAATATCAATAATAACAATAACGATAATAATATAATATATAAGAATAAATGGTATATAATATAATTTCTTGCAATTGCGTAATAAAAAGATATAATTTACTACAAACACAGAGTCTTGTCATGCAAATAATGGCCCGGGAGAGGGTTTTCTGAAAAAATATTAAGTTAGTGCTTGGGTGACGATATTAGATTTTACCTGGACATTTTGAATGCCAATAAAAATTTGGATATTCGCGAGCGATTGCCGATAGAGCTAATCAAAAATAATAACATTAACTAAAATAAAAAGAAAACTGAAAGCCCGGTGTTTGGACAGAAGCTAAATGTATGCGATAGCAGCTGCATAGGCCAAGCTTTGTTTTTCGCTTGCGGCAAAAAAATTTTGACTGGGAAACTCATAAAGATTTTCATTTGCATTATTGACGCGTTGACAGTGGTCCACTTGCACCAAGTGACCATGTACAGCTGTGTAAACACTAGAAGAAATCGAGTACAGACATAGTTTAAGCCAATTAGAACAAAATATCTAAAAGAACTAAAGAGCGCAGGATTAGAAAAAATATTGAGAAAAAAATAGAGCGCACGGAGGAGACAAAATTAAGAGAAAAATAAGCGGCAGAAACGGCGGGCGTGCAATTCAATTCGGTCGAGTAAACATAAGGCAGACTCGAGAGCTACGTATGGGCTTTCCTTTTTCTACTCTTTTCGTGCCCCGATATTGCAAGCCGATTTTGGTGCAGTCGCGAGGGTTAATACATATATGTTGGTCATCCTTTGGATCACCGTCTTTGGTTACACATGTTTGCGACTTTATTACAAAAGAGAAAAGTGAGTTTCATTCTACGATGTTTTCTTGGTTTTTATTTTTAAACACATGATATACCTTTGCCGAACTTCAATCACCCAAGCATTTCGATGTCGCCGAGGGCCAACTTACTATCGCGCTTGATCGATTCGCTCGAGCGGTAGCACGCGAAGGCTGAAGATAGAGGAAATAGAGAATAACGCACACACATTCACTCACTACTGAATAAAAAAGCTACGAATGAAAAAGACAATAGAACAAAAAAGATATATAAGACAGCGAGAACTCGAGTATTCTGCATTTCTGTATACTGAAATAAAGGAAAGGGGGATAGTGAAATAGTTTAATAGATAACCGCACCAGCGAATCGAACGACAGCGAGAAAAAAGTCAGCGACGATCGGCGCTCCGTTTTTTTTTTTATTGATTAATAATTATTAATTTATTTTTGTAAAGAAAAAAATATGTATATGTAAACAATGTAAAGGTATTAGGGAAGTCATGAAGCTGTCAAATTAATATATTCTACTGCAAATAAGTTCAACACTAGTTCAACTGCGACTCCGCAACCATAACAATAGCGCCGATCAGTATGGCAAGCTTTTCCTTGGTTTGTGTGTATTAATCAGTTTTACTATCCAGAAAAATATTCACTACGATAAATAGAATAGTTAATGCAAAACAGTAAAAAAAAAGGAAATTTATCGTACACATTGAATACTCCATTTCGATCCATAACCGCCGTTGAAGGTGTATATATTGAAAACAAAAAGAAAAGATAAAAAAGCTCGCGAAAGTTTTTTTCTAATACGTAAAGTGATACAGGACTGAGGCTTATGTCGTTATTCGGATTACATACGAGTAGCGTGAAACGCGGTCGTTTTGTAAAAAAAAATAGCATTTTCTCGTAAGCTATATACTCGAACAAGCATTTTTTCTAGGCAAGCAAAAGTTATACGTACTAGAATAATTTATTATTTTAGCCCCAATTACAAACGTTTTATTACAGTGGATTCAGCAAGAAAGTAGTGTTTTCCGGCAAATAAAAAAATAAAAGAAATACAAGCTCTGCAAAAAGGCAAACATTAGAGATGTTGGAATGAAAAAAGGTAACTTTAAATAGAACAAAAAAGAAATTAAACTCGATTTTTGTCAAGTAAAACATAAAACGATTTTTTAATTTATAATATCTATAAGTAAGAAAAATTACAATAAAAATAATTTAATTTATTTTATTTAACTCGAGTGATATAAAAGCGTGCTTGTTTCTCATCGTGACAAATTGTTAAGTGTTGCTTCCTTGGGACAGCACAGAAAAGATTCAACTATAATAACGATAATCATGACAAATAATGTATATAGTTACAATAATAATATAAGTTATAATACTAAAAGACAAACACCAGGTAAGGCAGTGGTTATTCGCAGTTATAGTTGCGGTGAGCAGTCGTGAGGGAAATACCCCCAAAGCTACGTGTTAGCCAAGTTCAGAAAAAAAGAGCCGGAGTTTGTTATTGCAAGTTTCTTTAAAATCAGTTTTTAAAATTGCGTATAATAAAAAGTTGTGCACAACTAACAACAGCCTAAAAAAAAAAAATTAAATGTAAAAACAATGTTCTCCGGTTATTTTTTTGAACTTGAAGGTTAGCAGCATTGTGATATCAGACCTGCACTGTAAATATGGGGTAACCATAATTATTTCTAACCAAGAATTGATTGATGCGTCAATTCCGCTCAGATATAAAAAAGCGCAAGCAATAAAAAAAATAAAAAGCTGAATCAACACGCTACTATTTGCAAATAAGGTTACAGGGCAGGTCTGAGATCAAGATAAAAACTGGTTACAATAATGAGTCTACCTGTCCGCAGCTGTCTGTGTAGACGACACAGTGAGCGTTTTGAGGGACCACTTGGGCCCCGACAGTGGCTAAGGCTGCTAAGGCGATCCACATGCAGCAAACGAGGCAGTGTTCGAGGTTTTTTTTTATTTTCATTACCATTTGGTCGAATTCAGTACGGGATGCACCGGAAACCAAAGTCGGCACGATTTTTATAGCGTGCCCTCGGAGCACCCAGGTACATGTCCAAAGGAGGTTTTCGAAACAAGGCGATGCGTCAGTACAAAATGCGTTAAAGCGTTTTTTTTTATTTCATCGTTGAATGTGTCCAAGAAGCCGTCCCTGCGTAGAACGGTTAGTGTGTGGCGATTTTATTTTTATTTTTTTTATTGTACAGATGCAAATTAATTTTGATTGAATTTTGCAGATGTAGAAGAGTGACGATTATCATCATTATTATTGTTTGTACATGTGTGATTGTTTAAAAAAAAATTTGGTCAGCGATTTTGTAGCATTAATTATACATATATTATTTTTCAACCATGTACCGGGGTGTGTAGTTTTTTTATGAAATATGTATTTGATAACGATATTTTGAACCGGTCACAGGTGATACGAGCAGGCATGGCAATAATGCGGCAACAGTGCACACATGACCAAGCCAGTATTTCAATATGTATATATATTTTTTTTAAATTGAATACGTATGAACGTGTGAATTAATCAAAATTTTAAACGCATAATTCATATTTCGAAATTTCGAAAGTTTCCAGAACAGTGACATTATAAATAAACCATCGTTAGAAGGACAATCAATCAACCAATCGATCCGAAGAACAGAGGCAGATAAAAAAGCACGCCGCAACGTCATCGACGTTGATAATATTTTATCAAGAGTTAAAAATATTTGAAAATGTTTTTAATAAATGGCGATTAATCGCGGAGAAATGTTATAAATAATACAGTATTATTATAAGCATATTAAAGATTACAGGTATATTAAATACATTATTATTCGGATAAAAATGTTACAAAATAAAAAAGAAATGATTAAAAATGTTATGAGAATGTTTATTTATTACGTTAAATGATTTACCCGTGATAAAAATTATTTTCGTTTTATGATTATATCCAGGTTTTGTAATTCGTGAAATAAGGACATTTTGGAAATTACCAGTTATCAGGATTTTCGTAGATGCAGGAAATTGGTGGATTCGTGCAAGGCAAGTAGGATCGACGGTAGATTGGAGCGTAAGCATTTGCGTTGTTCATAGTATTTTCATTCAGTTCAAAATCGTGCGACGTCCAGATGAAGGCAAGCATGAAACAGAAAGTTCAGAGAAAGAATAATGAAAGAATGTGAATCATGCAGTGCCACAAGTAAATAAACTTCGGTCAATTTCTTCTGTTGAATTTGCTGAAAATAATCAGATGCATAAATTGATCGTAATCGTGCAAAATTAAATTTTCGAATCAACTAAAAATAAAGATTTTAACAGAGTGATTTAAAATACTTCTAATCGATTATAAGTTGGTAATATAACGAGCATTCTCAAAAACATAATTTTATAATTAACACATAATATATTCCGAACACTATTCATAATTAAAGGAAAAATAACATTAATTTAATAAAATTAAATAATTTGATCAAAAGCAACCGTTAAAATAATTATCATGTCAAACAGTCCAACCGAATAATTTGTCGCTTATAGTGTTGTGCAAGTTCATGTAAAGTTGAAAGTTAAGTGAGTAGTTATGTTGAAAAGTGTAATGTGTTAGAGTAGAAAATTGATAGAATTTATTACTAGAATGAATCCCAACCCAGCAAATCATAAAAAAAAATACATTACTTGTAGTGTGTCCACTGTACCTTTGAAAATATAGCTTTGTACAATAATAAAAATGGAATTTTAATGTTATATTTTTTATTTATCTAATGCACTAAATGTTTATTATTGTGTAAGTTTTAATTTTTTATTAAGAAATAATCTACGAATCTATAATTGTAAAATATAAATTTTATTGTTTGAGCAAAATAATACAAAAGTGTGACGTACATACTAAGCACACCATTTAGAGTCTAACAGTTTTTCTTCTAATTACTTTAAGATATACTACAACATTTAGATATAGTGTACTATAACAGATAATGTTCATGCGTGAAATAAATAGTAGCTTACGATGATTATATGAAATAGAGAAAAGTGTAAGAAGATAGATACTTTTAACCACAGCCAAAGCTTTTTGCAGCTGTTGCTACCCATGAAGGACCTGTTGAACAACCATAGTTTACAGTATTAAAGACTACAGTGACCATTAGCCTATTTCCCTCATGACTTCTAATATCTAAATAGAAGAAAATCAGTTTGGTCCATAAGCTAAAGTCAAAGGTTGCAGAAGTAGTTGAGCCCGGAGGGATCAACGGTTCTTTTTAATCACTTTTAAATTAGTTTTGTACTAACATCCCAATAGATTATCCTAATAGCTAGCGTTGCCGGAGGTACGAAAATGCAAACGCCATCAGAAGTCTTACATTTTTTTTTTTTTTTTTGTTTATTCTAAAATGAATACATTTTTTCGTTTGTTAGCTTGTTCTCAAAATATCATTAATTATAGATAAACCTGTATATACAAGATTCTCCGAGCAAACTCCTTTGCAGATGTGCAAACGCAAACGTAGGAATCATGAGTTTATAGATGTCATAGCCATCCATTTTGCACGCGCTGATGTAAAACTAAGAATTAAAGACAGACGTTTCCTACGTTTGCATTTACTTGTAGCAGCGGGTATCAAGTAATAAAGAGCATTACATACAAGCTTACAGGAATAGCAGGGGCGAGGATGACTGAGGGGAATTCACGAATACAGATTTAATAGTCTGCAAAATGCGCGAAATGACGATACACTGGTTGAAGATTGCATGAAAATTTAGTATCATAGTTGTTGTACGACAGCACGTGAGCGACACGTTGGTTTCAAGACGGTGCTTCTGATCTGAACTCGGTCATATTGGTTAACGCACATCACCATTAATTGTACGATTAGTCACTTGTTTCCATATTTATTTTGTAAATACCAAGGAGTTAACATTTATTCTAGATTCTACGTATCACACAGCTCATTCGATTGAATTGTACATGTGATGCTCTTAAATTAAAATAAAAATCTTTAATAAATGAAAATCTATAAAACATCGAAGGAGCTGAAGAATATTTGTAAGCAGCATTTTGGAGAAACATAATACCCAACTAAAAAATTACACAAGTTAATGATTAATTATTCAAATCGCCGACCCGCACATTCAAAATTTGTATTTTCTACAATAAATATATATATATATGTATGTATATATATATATTTATTTATTATTTCTGCTTAATCGTCCTTTTGCTCTTCAGTTAAATCCGCATTTTGGTAGTGCTCCGAATCAAAGCAACACAACGGAGGTGGTGATCTTTCGATCTTTTGGGGATAAAGGATGAGGGATATCTATACAGCCTTGTTTTCTCTGGCGCACCACTTCTCACTCTCCTCTTGCCACTTGGTTTGCGCGACTAAAGCACTGGAAAGCGGTGGAGATGTAGAGCAAGGGATATTGTACTTCAGCGTATATAAACTGGATGTGTAAGGGATTGAGGATGTATATATGCAAGTATACAAGTTAGTCCGGTCGTCCGTTTCAGCGTCTGAGCGTCTAAAGCAACTAATAACTACTAGTAATTTCATAGATAAAAGCGACCTTGTGCTTGGTTAAATATTAAAATCAGATATGAACACATAAAGAGTCGGCAAAAAACAGTAAACTCGTCAAAACAAGAAAAGAAACCAAATCGTTAAAACTGCAAACTGACCTTAACCACAGATTTATGCGCAAATACAATAGTGAACTTAAATAGTGTAATTATATACGCAAACAATATTTTTTCACCAAAAAGAAGAAAAAATACAAACAAATAATACACAAATACGCGTGGCCAAAAACAAAAAAGATAAATACAAGATCATGATCAATATAAGAAAAATACTGTCACGCTTATCTACGGCAATAGAAGAATTGAGTAAAGTAAAAAGAAACAGTATGTATTGATAAAGTGAAAGTAAGCAAGCACTAGGTCGATAGTATTGGTATAAATAGTCGGGGATTGTTGTTCGTGGGAAGCAGGAAGCAAAAGGCTAATAATAATTATCAGGCTAAGAGCAATATGGTAATATAAGGCTGTACGTTGTGTAGACACGAAATTGTATAATAATAATTATTACTTAGTGAAAGTTTTTATATAGCTGATGGTTCTAGGATAAGAGGAGGGTAAGGCCTTTCTCTTTTCAGAGAAAGATGAAATAAGAAGAAGCATTAATAAAACAAATATTCATGCATTTATCAAGCATTATTATTACAAATACTGGGTGATTCCTTACAAACCCCGCGAGCGTGCATGCGCAAAAACGCATTCGACCTTGAGAGAAGTTGCTTTCAAAGTACGCAAATAAATCTACCGTACCAAAAAATTAGGACAGATTGTAAACACACCTACAGAATTTTCTAATCTAAATTGTTACCTTATAATAGGATACATTATATTACTGTTTTTTTTTTTTTGTTTTTCTGTATAAGCAAGACTATCGTTTCTATTTTGTTTTTTCGTTTGAAATTTTGGTACGTAACTTAAAAGCGTTTTCTTTTGACAGCGCAGGTCAGAATGGTCATTGTAAGAACGAATGCGCGAAGCTTTGCATCTGCATTCCCGGGGTCGCATGTATAATATATAAATGTAGCATATTCGAGATAGATATAAATGTCGACATTATACATATGCCAGGATTCGTGTACGTGTAAATATATCAGATATATAACAATGTACATGAAGAATTTAAGAAAAAATAGTACAGTACACAATAATAAATACTACTTTTCATATGCATCTATATACGTGATTATACCTCAAATTATCTTCTTATTCATGTCTGTCTTATCATATATACTCATATACATACATCATAGTTATACTGTACTAAATTATGTGTGGATTTCTTTCGTTGCACATGACTTGTAATGCAACGTAATCTTAATATTGCGTGTATATAATTTTATATATTATATATATGTATATATATATATATATATATAT